>VRMD01003030.1:0-11785 GCA_009872375.1 Sminthurides bifidus | reverse complement strand
ACACAAAGAACTTCACTTTCACCAACCAATTCTAGCCTGCAATTTATTCTCGCTTTCATTCTTCCACTCTATTGTCTTCCATTAGCCATGGAGGTAAGAATCAGCGCAAGTGGATCCATTCCAGCACTCCAGTCCACTAAATTTTTAATCAGTTTCAGCTGCACAAAGGCTTCTGCAAGGTGAAGCCAAAACCCTGGAGATTACAACTGAACGGCGAATCTGGTTTGGTGCTAATGCCACAGAAAATGCGACTGAGCTCTAGGAAAGCTCGAACCGAGTCTTTTACTTCTCCCTCCAACGGCCGAGGAGTCCAACGCAAGTGCGATGGGAAGAGATGAAGAGGCAACTTGTTCCTGAGCCTCGTCTCCTTGCAAAGCATTGCACTCTCTGTCAGTCCTGTGCTACCTCCTGCCCACCTCATGGTGAGATGAAGTTGGCGTTAGGTTCACTTTCCCTGTTTACCGCTGATGGTTGAAAGAAAGACAGTTTCTGCAAGATGTACGACGGGTAGAACAAAATTGTGGCCGCAGATGTAAATTTACATTCCCGCTTAATTCCCTTGCACCAGTGCCGTCGATGCTCCAAAAGGAAGATACAATTAACTATTCCTGTCTGGAGAACCATGTACCCTACGAATTCAAAACTCCGATCCAAGGTAAAGACTGGATTAACGACGATTGGCCCCCTGTCGGGCAACTTGAGAGACTGGTAGGAGCCGGTAACTGGACCACACGTCATCGGCCAACTTGATGCACCAGAAGCAAAATTACTATTACATCAACTCATTTTCATGGGACGAAGCTGTTCATACTTTGGATTACGTTACAGGAGCTTAAAAGTGAAAGCGATTAGTGGTTTCGTTTTGGAAAAAACCGACAGTGTAGGGCCCTGTTTTGTAACACTTTCTCCGAATCCGAGGGTGCATTCGCTGTATCATTGCACCGAAACTTTGTGGGAACTTTCTCCCGGAATACATGCCTGAGCAAAGGATAATGGGTTGTGACTGCAGTCAGTTACTGTCCATAGCACGGTTGTCTGCAAAGCAATTAATATGACACCCTGCGGTTGCAAGTTCCCACGCTCTGGCCGCTTTCACTCCGGAAATAATTCCGTTGCCGACAGATACGCCATTTCCTTTCTTCTCATCCTTTCAATCATTTCCCAGTACTGTGTGCATCAGTGGTGGCTACAACATGCTACATGTTTCACTCCTCAAGCCTGTCTTTCCCGATTTCTGGAAAGCAGTTACCAGAATCTGGATTGCTGTGAGGATACTTTTCTCTCCAGTAAGAAGAAACTCTCTCATCTCGTTTTCCACCAACTCATCAGGCTTCGCAACAGATATCCCGTTATTCCGGAGAGAATACACCTAACAACAGCTTTCTCTCCCCACAAGTTGAAACAAATGGATTTTATGGCCCAAAGGAAAGCAAGGAAGGAAGATTAGCCTCATCTCGTTTTTTCATCCAAAGTGATTACGATCGCTCCATTTACTTTCACTCCACGCACGTCTTTCACGCACATCTTCCCCCTTCATTTAAAATCTTTCACATTTCCCCAGACTAGAAACAGCGTCGTTTGCCGATTCTATCGAATTATGAGAGAATCCTCTGGAAATAACCTGCCCTTCTACCACTTCAGGGTATGTGGCCTGTACAGAGCAGTGGCTGATGCTAATACTTCTTGGCTATATCGCGCCCCCATCATCGTCGTTAAGCCGGATAGCCGAAGAAGGGCCAATATCGAGGAAATTACCAATAAGCTTTACAAATCGACATGGCAGCTTTTACCATGCCAATGCTAATAATGGGAATGAAGATGAAGATCGAAAACGCCATTTCCAAGAGTCTCACCAGCTGAGTAGTTACAAGAACATTGAAGACGAAGGCAAGAAGTAGTGCGACTGAGGCTTAGGTAGAAATGGAGCAATTTCCATTTCATCCCCTCTCGGTTGGAAATTTCCATACGAAATTGCTTCATCGAACTTTATTGAATGCTCATTTCCTTCCAGTAATCCGCAGGCTTGTCAAACTCACCGAGCTGGGCTATTCACCGTCCTTCTTATCTAATCCTTAATTCCATTAACAGGAAAACAAGAGCCTGAGCTCTCATTTAATTCACTTAACATGTTCGGATTTAAATTCTCCTGCCGTTCCTCCACTTCCGGTACTCGGCTCAAGCTTCAGTTCGTAAGCCTGAGCCAAGGTGTGCAGCACGAGAAAAAGAGACTGACTGAGAAACAGAGTCACTTCGGGAGGAGACTTAAGTCGCTATTACGAGAGGACGTGGTACTTCAAGAAGGTGAAAGTTTCGCTTTAAAATCCTGTACGCGTGTTACTTTCTCTCTAATACGTGGAGAAAGTCTTTCTACTGATAGCAATTGCAATATTGCAGGTTGATTTGCATCGTGATTGTCTTGTTACGGGAGGATGGCTTTTTAATGGTAGGAGATAATCTTAATTAAAATATTGCAGGTTAATTGTACAAAATTTCTGATTCCTAAATTACATGGTAATTCAAAGCAGAATCATCATTTCATCCGTATTTTCAATGACCTAGCTTCAATTTTGTATGTTCTTGTAGTTTGGTTCTCTTCAATATCCCGCTAAAGCTTTGTGTCTACATGATGCATAATGCTCTGAAAAGGTCTGGAAACGGAAGTGATCCTGCGTTTCAATTATACGTTGTTTAGCAAGCCTAAACTTTTGTGTTTTTCACTCAGTCGGGTTTCATTAGAGTTTCCGTGATGTAATTCGTCGTTTTTCTTTTCTTCTCCTTCAGTGACGTCGATCCATTGTGCGTAAGTAAAGTTTCAAAGGAGATGAAAGTCCCGTTCTTGTATTACGCAGCAGTGACTTGAGGCAGGCAAAGGGTTTTGCCGACAAATGACAGACTAGTTGCTTTCTGACAACTCGACTTTGAGACAAGATTGACTGGGACGGAGGAAAAGAAAGTCTTAACTTGTTCAAAGTAATTGAAAAATGCCTCCACCTTTTCCCTAATCGGATTTAGTGGAGGTTTCCTTCAAGTAGCTAGCAACACCGGCCAAGAGGCTTCCCTCACTCATTCTTGGAAAGATCCTGTATGATTCCGCCTGGGATGAAAAGCTTTTTTTCCTTTTCAGTTCTTCTTATTCTTTCCAGACTCTTCTAGTTGAAATGGAAGCTCGTAAACGCATAATGTGTACCCGTCTCGGTACGGCAGTTGTTACATCTTTTGTTCGGCGGACAAAAAAAGTTTCTCTTCAATTATGGAAATAGTCTAACGGGCTCTACAAAAACTTGAGTTTAAAGCCGACTTTGCAATCCTGTACTTGAGGACTTATTTCCGGCTTGTGTACTCTCTTGTGCCACGTGCTCAAAGCTCTTTGGGGCTTTCCCTCTACCTTGTAGCTTGGAAGCTTTCGAAAAGTTTCCAGCTTCTGGAAATTACCATTCTAGGGGAGAAAAACGGCTTTTGAATGAATAAGAAGAAATGGATTAGAAGACAGGAATAGGAAATTCCAAAAATTCACTTTCCGTGATTATTATTCATATTTTACTGCAACATGAGATTCGGGAAGGTGGGGCAAATTTGACAGTTTCCTGCCTATTGCATCCAAAGCAGCAATGAATCAACGATGGCAGCCCATAAAATCTTCACTTTATAAAAAGCTATACTTGATAAAAGAAATAATTCTGCCCTTACTTGTTACTTGTTAAGGCGATTGCTGAAGAATACTGAATTTGATTTTGTCCCGATTTCGGCAAAAATATAGCCCCAAGTGATTTTGCTCTAATCGGTACTTGCTCAAAACTTACCAATTTAAATAAACTAATCAAAGACTTGTACATATATCTGCACCTTATCACATTATCGAAAATCGAATTACTATTACTTAAATACTCTGTACATATTGAATGATAGTGCTTCATAGACGTAGATATCGCTGAATAACGAGGAGGCTAGTAATAGTGGTAACAGCGTCGCCGTTGGTGAATAGAGCTTCCATGTTTTGTTCTTCCAGACTTAAAAATTTGTTTCCATCCAATTGCTACAAGAATAAGTAAATTTCATTCTCATTAGGATGACAACAAAACAAGTTAGCGGAGATTAGATCAGCATGCATGTTAGAAGAAATTAGCAAACAGGGTAATAAAACCTTGAAGAACTGCAAGCAATCGTTGGTATCCTCTCACCTGTTTTTCGACGACGGACGAAACGCTACTGTCAAACCCTTCTTTTTCTAGAAAAGCTTTCAAATCCTGCCAACTCCATTGGGCAGGTGGGGTCTTACAGTAAGAGTCATTCGTCCAAATCCTCGCGGGATTTTCAGAACCCTCTGGTGGCAGCATTAGCGGTTCAGGATTGTCCAACAAGAGTGCACCAACCAACGGGGTAGATTTCACTCGACGAGTCAGGTACCCACCGGTCCCACATGAAATCCCAGCCGTCAAAATGTATTTTGACAAAACGTCTCCACGTGTCCGCTACTGTGGCTTTCCTTATGATCGTCTCCATTTTTCCATTCACGGTACAAACATCGGCAAACTCTAGCTTCATTCCGGGTTTGAATTCCGTCGTCGGAGCATTTGGGTGATTCTGAAAGGAGGAGGCAGTGAGACGAAATTGTGGTACCATATAGATTTTGGTAATTTGCCCTTACGGCAGGGGGTGGCATCCTTAGGACTCACCAGACGGAGGAGATGAAGGGGTACCGTCCTTTGTGGCAGCTTAACAGCATTTCTTTTCCAATCCACAGGTGTGAAGCTATTCTCTAGCTTGCCACCCACGCCCAGCTGCGTTTCGCATGTCCTAAATGGCAGTAAGCAAGGGCTTGAAAAGTGGAAGCAGTGGTCCTCGTGATGGCGACTAGCCTTTGAGCCCAAGGTAATCCCGGAGTACTTGGTTATGAAGAGGTAACCGTCAGGTCGGACCCTTGTCAAGATACCAACGTGAAAAGTTCCTTTTAGTTGGTCCAAAAATTCCAAGAAAATGGGCGCTTGTGCTTCTTGACTTTCATCAAACGCCTTCTTTATGCTCTCGAAGAAGGCGGATTGTGGTTGTTCATGGGGTCCTTCCCAGGCCCTGGGTATGACGAGTTCTGACGAGGCGTCGAGCCAAATTTTTTCTGCAAAAAGTCAAGGATTGCAATTAGCGAAAAGGTGCGTATATACGCTTTGTGAAGAGATTCGATTGGTACTGGCGTAGTTATACAGGGCGTGAAACGATGAGATGAATTTGATTTTTTATTTGGATTGGTCAATAAAGAATGATGTTTCAAAAAGGTGGGCTTCAATTAAGATTTTTCTTACGTTTTTGAACCTTAGGCCCAGCAGCTTTGCCAGATTCAGGAACAAAGGTGAATTCAATCCGACTTGCTGCCACATGGGTCACTTCTGCAGTACACATCCCCCATACTGAAGTGGACACCAGCGCTGCTTTGTTCAAATCCATTCCTGCAACCAACCAAATGACAAATTCATTATCCATGAAATGACCCTCCTTCTACTTTTCCTGGCTTCGAGTTAAAAAACATTGGACCACTACCAAGCATTGTAGCTATTACCTCACTTGTTCGCTTTGGTCATTTAAGCACTCGATCATGATTTTGGGAATGGTGACTCCAGTGCATTCCTTCACAAGCCTTTCGCGTTTTTCTTGATCAAGATCTTCATCAACTGCAAAAACAGGATCGATTTCATCAGCGACCACCGAAGCACTTAAGATGGAACGACGAACAGTAAGCCTCCAAAAGTTCAAGTATGTATATACAGCCAACGAAATTGAAAAATAAGAATTAGTTCACAAGCGGTAGCTAGGTTATCGCCCGATGGGACCGTTTTTTGGTGACAACGTTCTCTGAAACCTACTGAGGTCTCGGGGTCCCTGCCCTTGGGCATTGAAAGATACGGAAGAGATGGCCCTTGGCCTCTGAATATTCTTTTTTAAACATAATCGCTACTGTTTTATATTCATTGTGGTTTATTGCTATGGACGAAAGCACTTTTACCTGGAATGAACAAGTTGTAGCCCTGGCTTTCACCCCAACCAATTGAGTGGACCTGCCCAATATTTTTCCAGTGCATGGTTTTGCTACTGTCTCCAAGGATCCGGAAGCCAAGCTCGAAACCTACGAAAGATCGAGTTCACGAAAAGAACCAAGAGAGCAAATCAATGTACGCCATAATCAGAATTTCAGGAGCAATCGTAAGATCCAATTAAACACTTGTAAAGTCGTCGCACATTATTCTTCAGCTAATTCTTGACAATTCAGTCAAGACCATGAACTGAGACATTGCCCTCACCACTGAGCGCCACTTTAAAAAAGTGTTCTCAAATCAATGCATAATTAGACGTATGGCCAGAGCAGTGACAGTGACATGATTACCTTTGATTTTCT
Organism: Sminthurides bifidus; assembly: GCA_009872375.1. Lineage (NCBI taxonomy): Eukaryota > Metazoa > Arthropoda > Collembola > Symphypleona > Sminthurididae > Sminthurides > Sminthurides bifidus. The sequence goes on along the minus strand of VRMD01003030.1, from coordinate 5,403 downwards.
CCACAATTCCAATAAGAAAAGTGCCCTCTGGTATCTCACGATTGAAGAATTCATCACCCTCTTGCTCCACCTCAATCGTAATTCCTGGCTCACGAAGGCTGTTTTCCAGTGCGAACATCATTGAAGAAATGGGAACCTGCACGAGCGTCAACAGTGAATGATTATCATCATGATTTGGAAAAGTTAACTAACCGTAGTTTCTACGCTTTCTGTAAAAGTAAAGTTTTGGAATCCGTAACGCTGAGGTAAACAGCAACAAAGTAAAATATTGTGCACTCAAATGACTCGTAGAACAAAGAATTACTAAATGCTAACATTAGTCCATTTTCTTACATGTGAAAATTGCGACGCAGAGGCCACAACGAATCTGTAATCGCTTAGCTCTTCCGGAACCCAGTCCCTGTCCGTTATACTGACGTTAGCCATTGCCAAGTACCAACAATTTTAATTTAGATGATTTGCAAATTTTAGCCAAGGAAGTTAACTAGAAGTTTCACACTTGCTAATCAACACCGCAGTCGGTAAAGTTGCAGGAACAATCGGATACAGGGCATGACGTAAACACGAAACTTGCACGAAGTCATAATGTGTTCAGCTTCTAAAAAAGCGGCCAGGTTTCTCTTACCGTTACCTGAGCAAGTTTGTTTTCAAATTCTTAAGAAACCTTCAAGTACATAAATAGTACAGGCCTGGATAAGAGTCTGAGTAACTGCATAATATACATACACTATTATATTAGCTGATCTGTCATTCTCATTATCATGTACTGTAGCGTGTCTTGATATTCTGACCATATGTAGACTGCTGCAGGGTGATTTCCAGTCCTCAAGACTTAATCTTTGATTCTGGTCAAGTGTAAACCTCAAGTACACGTTCAGATTCTATGTTAGCTAACACAATCTCTCGCTCATCAGTACCAAAAGCAAAAATGATAACATTACAATCCTTTTCATAGCTTCTTTGGCCTCCCACAGTTAGTCTGTCAATGCTCACAGTTAATACAAGATTAAAACTTATAGCCCTTATCATGGTATATGCATGACAGACCGGAAGGCCATTGTCCAGTCCTCTTGAAAGCATCACTATGTTATCCGCCGAAGAAGCAACAATTAAAATACCAGTAGTGCTTACATAACTTCCCTTAAACATTCACCTTACGCTCAACCTTTTAACACTCACAGTGAACTGAAAGAATGGGACCTCCTAGGAATATAGACAACAGCAACTCGTCTAGAATATTTGCAGCCCCTGAAGTTCGATTACATATACAGACAGTCTCAAAATTCTGTTAAAATCAATTTCATGCCTCAGTAGCATTCATTGCCATTCTCTTGTTGCTCCCCTCGAATTCAATAAGATCATAGGACATGCCACATGAACGGCTCAATTCCTTCCACATATAGTCTTTTCCAATAATGTAATTGAAAGCATGCTATTGCTGCTAGAAGACTTTTGCACATATCAATTCTGCTGTTAGTATTCTCAACGAGTAGTACTTCCTCTGCCATATATTAGAACTCGACTCAAGTGGTTCCCTTCCCTTGTTCGCACGTCCTCCATTCCATTTACCATTTTTTCAATTCTGGAAACTTTTAGCTTCGATGCCATGGAATACGAAGTGATTCTTCCCCAGCATCCAAAGATCCACCTAGTAGTCTGAGCCACGTCCCATCCAAAGCTTCTTTTCACTCCTCCTTGAGACAAGAGCATCGGTGCTGGCAGGCAGCAAACAAAAATTCTATTAAAGGTAAACACTTGAGCAAATTGCTAAAATAACGAAAAACTGCGAGCAGCATTCCAGGAACTTATCCATTTTTAGCAATGATTTTCTCCATCACGCTCTCACGCCTCTTGGAAACGTTGCCGGCAGAAGTGTTCCCAGTATAAGGCCAATGCACTATGCCTCACACCTTAAAAGCGTTACCTGAGAGTCAAATCTACGCTCATCACCTCCCGTCTGTACTCATCGGATCGTCCTCCTGTCTCAGCCGATTTCACTTGCATAACAACGTGTAACGTTTTCCCCTGTGTACCTGCCCACCCTGCCACAGTTCCGCTTATGACCCACTTTATACAATTATATACGCGGGGTGTGGAGAAAAAGTGAAAGCCCGTACACGGTATGCTCCATCCGAAACGCCAAATTCAATTCGACAAAGTGAAAGCGGAGAAATGAGTTCCGACAGTCAGGAGGCAGGGGAGGGGGAGGGAAAGTGAAGGCTGGAATTGAAACGACTTCGCTTTATGTTCTCGCTTCATCTACTCGGAATGGAAAATGCAAAACTTTTAAGCTTCTCACATCCTGTTNTGAAGGCTGGAATTGAAACGACTTCGCTTTATGTTCTCGCTTCATCTACTCGGAATGGAAAATGCAAAACTTTTAAGCTTCTCACATCCTGTTTATGAGTTACATTTGTCAAAGATGAGTGCTCTGGAATTTGCCAGAATTGCAGTACACCATGCACGGTTTACTTCCAGGGAACATCGTCAGCCGAACATCGTCATCCACGAATCCCAGGCTTTGCATTAGCTTTCTCCCACAATTCCGCTCATCAGACTCAAGTGCACGGTTGATTTCATGCTTGAATGTGGAGCTTGAGTCACACAACATTGACGAATATGGCCATAGAACGACAAATTCCCTATTCAGATTGCTCCATCTAAGGATCTAAAATGCTCGCGAGAGATAACTTTACTGTATCGTCATTGTTCCTCGAGGACCTGTAAAAATATTTCGTTACGATACTACGCCGTGAATTGAGCTTTCCAGTCCTGGATTTTATACCAAAGTCCTAGTGCGACAGATTACAAGTGGAGGGAATGGATACGCCTGTGTTCGTATACTTGGAACAGTACTTGATTAAAATCCAAAGTGGGTGTTCGCTTACTCTCCTCATATGGCATGGCTAATAACGTTTTGGAGACCGGAGACTTTGAAAGTGCTCCTATAGGTACGATAAAATATGCGTTTTAGCTTACTGAGCACTGTAATCATGAGCTGTATTATGATACTCGAAATTGCTTTTTCCTTGAGACTGTCGGCGGTCCCATACGAACTTTTATTACTGCAAGTGTACAAATTGGAGGAGAGAAATATTGAACAGCTAATGATTAGATTACCAAAAGAAATTATGCACTCAACAAAGGCTGAAGAGTTGACAGTAACACCGTACTACAGTCCGTGCTTGAGTCAAATCGCCGTTAGTGCAGTAAACTAATGGCGAAAGCAACTTGATTCAATTAAGGTTCGCTGCTTTTCCTATTCTATCAATCACAGCTTGAGGGCAAGGAGCAAGTGTAACAAACTATACCTACTGGACAGATAATCATGTAGCTAAATTACAGTTAGATGACCTGACATGGCTCCAGGCGATTCTTGATTGCATAAACGAGTGAGTAAATAAAACCTCTTTCAATAATAAAGGTACTCATAAATTAACATGAAGTCAACTATTGATCTGCTGGACACATCCCGAGACCACGGTTTAAGTACATAGTTTGGCGGGAGCGACTCCCTCAGGCAGTTTGGGCTCCTGTCAAGGCGTTCAAACAACTAGCCGCTGCTTTTCGGATCGAAGTCGTCAGATGGTTCAGTCGAAAGCCAGATTCGGCTTCACGTTTGATTTCATATTGCTCCGTGAGGTCATCAACGGTTGCGGTGAAGTAATCCAAGCATTCTTCAAGTACGTCATCGTCGTCTGCCACTGCAGCTGCCTTCAACTGTAAATCAGAGTGTAAAATTATGTTTAATAAAGTCACCAATCAGGAAATAAGGGTGGCCTTATTAGTTCCACACTCCTGCCATTCAATTAAGACCAGGTAATGAAAATTGCGAAAACAAGCAGTAGCGTCTCTATAATCGTGTACTGGGAAGTAAAGAAGAAAAATTACCAGAGCCAGAATTCTCCAAAACGCAGCAGCGTCTTTGTACTTTGTACAGGCGAGTTCCAGAACAGTGCAACCCTCGTCAAGTTGACCTAGCTCGATCAAGGCCTCGGACAAGTGGTAGTACAAGGTGCCACTGACCTCAAGACCCTCATCGTCCATCAGCTCTGCTAGGGCACATACCTTCTCCGGTTCGCCTATCAGGAGGTAGAAGTGTGCAAGATTCTCGTAGGTTTGCACCAAAAGATGGTCAGCCAGATCATTAGCAGCTTTGTTGTCTTGTACTTGTTCATCTTCTCGCTTGTCTCTGTACATGTGGAGTATCATCACGGCGCGGCATAGACTGTGAATCAGAAATGATTGCATGTGATTAAGGAGTTTGAGGTTCTGGAGCAATCTGTGCTAATCCAAGAACTGGTTTACAAGTCCAAGCTCATTAATCATATCTAACCCTTGACAGATTCTTTGGCCAAAATATTTGTCTAGTTTGCTTACCATTGCATCACGAGGTTCAAATCCATGTCCGCCTCGCGTTTTGCAAGTCGGAGGAGTCGGTTCACTTTCTGCTTCCAAATCTTCCACAGGAAGAGAGGCGACCTCTTCCGGAGTCATGTACAACACTGGAACCTTTCTTGAGGCAGGTGCATCAACCAGCTCGATTATTTGCGCTACTTTAATTTCTGAAATTTAAGAAAAGTTCAAGCAATTAGTGAATTTGCAAGTCAATAATACGTTTTAAAGTAGCGCCTTGGGCGCTACTTCATGAGCATCGCCTCGTAGTGAAGAAGGAACGAAGCTTTAAGTACCACAAGAAGGCTAAACTACAGAGAAAACGTGAAACATTTATCCTGCTGGAATTGTCGGTGGGAAGCCAAGTTTGAAAGCGTAATCTGGATGAGAAATGACCATTGCAATTTCTCCAAACTCCATTGTCGGCATTAGGATTTTCTTGTATTCCAAGGTGGTGGATTGGCCCAAGATTCCTGGGTGGGGTCGGCGCAAGTTGAACGTACTGCTAAAAGGTTGAATGTCCCCTTCCAGGTGGATGATGAAATGAGCCCATATCGGAGCACCCATTGGAGGCTTCTCGCCATTCCCTTTGCGCAACACCTGCGTGAAACATTAATGCTTGAGTGAAACAACCTTTGCTATGGCAGAATCCAGCACCATGTGATTTGTTGAGTAACTTAACGATGGTTACACGCTTGATGGTAACTACGTAATAACGCCACATGTGCTGGACCGACCAAACTTGGTCCTGAGTCACCCTTTAAGGCAACAGAAAGAACGTTTATTACCTTCTTGACCACTTTGCCATCCTCCGTAAGCGGTTCAGTACCTTCGTACAAGTCATTGAATGTGCAGGACGTTTGCAGCTTCTTGAGTTCTGGAGTAGTAAAGACTTGGCTTCTGACCCCGGCATAATTTCTTAATTCTTTGTCCAGCTGGTACTTGTCACAGATTATGGCATCGGTGTAATCGTTGTTGAAAGACTCCTGTATTTCAAGACTTTCTTTG
>VRMD01003029.1:0-11785 GCA_009872375.1 Sminthurides bifidus | reverse complement strand
ACGAGAAGGAGGACTATCATGAGCAATTTATTGCCATGAAATCATATTGCGAACTTGTGGATAAAATTTCAGTTCGTGCCGAAAGTCTAGGAAAAGATGGAAAGTTTCAGCTTTTTATCTGTCTGTGCGCGAGGTAAGAAAACCGTCAGAATTAAGCTACTGTTAACCTTCGACTCAATGTCTTGATGTACAAACATGAAACAAAGGATACGAGGTAATTCGGATTAATTGACCAAGCGAATGTGCTTTTTTTCGTAGAGAACATTTACTTCATCGGTTGCCGGCTCAAATGTCTTCGTGTCCTGTCACTGTCCACATGTATGATGAGAATTCCTTCTTACGTGACCCTGACCTTCTCTCACAATTGGTACAAATTTTGGAGGCTTTGGATGACTTTGAAGTATCACTGGAGCATTCATTAACAAAAGGAATAGAATAAGCAAGAAGCTGATGCGTCCATTCCGGAAGCTTTATCTTTTATTGGTTACGCCTGTATACGGTAAACAAAATTAATGTTTTAGAACACAGCAGCAATTGTCTAGGCGAAGAGATATGCTTTGAAGGTAAACAGATTTCCGAAAGTGTTCGGAGCGTAAGGTCTCGGGGCTAAAACAATCACTTGCTTGGATTTTGATGTTCTGTCAATCAGATATTTGGTAATACTTTCTTCGGCAATCCTTCTCAATCAGAACTTTAAAACCTCCGAATTATGAAGACGAATACCATATTTCTCGCATCGCAATTGCAACTAGTAATACAAAGATAAGAATTTAATGACTTTATAGAACGTTTTGTAGTCGATTGACTTGTGGAAGTACATAATTTACTGCGTGACATAGTAACAAAAAAGTCACAAAATGTCAGTTCGTAGTTGAGGAATGATGGAGTATTCAATCTGAGTCATCAAAATCAGTTCCTCTCTTAAAGGCTGTGATGGAATCGTTTTAGCTAGAAATGTAAGCATTTTATAGATTACTGAAGTTTCCGTCGTGGTACCATTTTCCAATGTTTAAGTAGATGTACTGCTCTACAGGAATGGCACTTGTAGTCATACTTAAACCGATGACTTTACATATACTTGTGTTCATTTAACATTGTAAGTCAACATGTTGTTAGAGATGATCGCCACTTAAACAGATGTAGGAATGTCCTAATTTATGTAACGAATAACAAAATCGCACGTGTTCTTCTGTCGAACACTAACCTAACTTTATCAGACGTCAAAAAACATGATAAATGTAAACGTAAATATTATAATCGCTTTCACGAAGCACAACCATTAGTCCATTTCTTGATTGTCAGAGGAAGCTTTCTGTACCGTTTCGGTTATGGCTAGTAGAAGGAAAAATGGAAATAGAAAAGTACGAAACCCTAGCAAGACGATGTCGGAGCTAAACTATTTCAGTGAAGAAAAGGCTGACAAGAAATTTGCTGCTTGGCCATTGAGTTCTTACGCCATTTCCGCTGCATCACGATATTTCCATCGAGGCATGGCTACGCCAACGCCAACACACAGGTTCTCCATGAGATACGGAGAAGCGTACGAATCCTTTACGAAAAGTGAAAGTGTGGGACTAGTGAAAGCTTTCGGAGGGATTATCACTCTGCAAAGGTTGTACTGACTTTTGAGTGCATAAATTATCGTAGCTAGCAGGGTCACCAGCGAGACTGCTAAGCACATCCTCCTCTTTACCTTGAGATTTTGATGGGAAGAAATCGCTGGAGCTTAACTGCATTTGTTTCTTATGTCGGTGCCATCATTCCAGGAACTGCTGGCACACGAGCTGATGCTCACAAAGCGCAAGATAAATTGAGGAAGTAGTCTGGAGACTCGGCCAAAGTTGTTTCAACTTAGAAAGGGAATAAAATCATAGATCAAAGCTTCCTCGTTATATCCGCCTCATTGCACATCCATTTCCTACATCACTCTCCCGCAACCAGCCATCTATCTATCTATCTCGTCCTCGACATCCGTCGCTTTTCTTCTCTAAGTCGCCGTGTCCTACCCTCCACCAACTGATTAATATATGTAAGCCATTGTCCACTTTCCTAGCGAGGTAACGGTGCCCATTAAGGCGATACTTAAATATCGTCTTACTGCTCTCACCATGTCAACCAGTAATGTTATAGCTGCACCAAAAGCAGTAGAACGACATGTTACAAGAACCGTAGCCGAATTATGGGCTCAACCGCTGCTGACTTTTGCCTTCAAACCTACATTGTTACACTGAGACTGTGACGACGGAACGATTGTAAGGCCACTAGAGATACTACGGGACAGCCTCCTCAAATTACTTTGTTGATTCAAGTTTTAACTGTATCGCCTTGATGGGATCGGTTGCCTTCGCTAATTCTGTGTTCGACCGCCCTGAAGTTCGCATCCCAGCTTTGACAAGGCACGCATAACGAAGCTAACTTTGGTCCGCAACTTTTACAACTCCAGTCGTTGCTAACCTCACAGGAACAAAAGATAGAGCATCTTCAAAGTAAAGAAGAGCTACGTAATCACGAACTCCATCACATAATCCTCGCGCTTAACCAGAATACGGTACGCTATACGCCTTCCGAAATTATGAAACCTTGAGGTAATATTCTCAGGTATGATGAGCTTTTACTCTCCATCCACTTGTTCGTAAAAAACCCTACGTGGCTGGCAATACCCTTAAACTCAATTCGGAATACGCTGTGCTCATCGCACCGTTCATCTTCACCTCTCGTTTCAAATAGGGGTTGCTATGACCGCCGGTTATGAAACCTGTTCATTGCAAATTTCTTACCTCCCATGATATAATTCCACGAAACATGACTTCATATGGCGCTTTCTTAAGGGAAAGGAACGCATAGGAGTTCTGATGGGGAAGTTTCCTTGTTCATCCCACCATGTACGATGCACTGTTGATAATATAATAGTTAGCAAGAACATGAGTTGTTTGCAAAGATAACAATATTCTTTTTTAGTAGTAGGACTGCATTTTTTTCAGATTATATGGTTCTTATCATGACCTAACGAAAGGTCCTTTGGAGTCGTAATTTTCACCAAGCACAAATAGTTTTTTCATTCACAGATGAAGCAGGCTTTTGCCACAATGCAATTTTCGCTTCTGTAATTTTAAGACTTTGTTGGATAAATGGAATCCGCTATAAACCAGCACGGATCATTAACTTGGCGAATGTCTAAAGTGAGCGTTAATGTGCGGTCATTGAGTTGATTTGAAGCATTTTTGTGAGCTCGCAGAAGCCATGGCAAGCCCAGTCCCTTTGGCTACAATAAGGGCAAGTCAGCTGGGGCAGGGTTAAAAAAAGATGGCAGCCTCTGCGGCGACGGAGTTGATTGAGAAAAGACCCTGCCTACATTAAGTATGAAAAATTGGGTCACCCCAACTCATCATCCTTTCCTTTTCATACTGTAGTAGTAATAATAGTCATCCCAATATAACAACCATAAAACATAATGAGTTAATATTACTTTCCCGCTCAAAGGAAACTAACGCCAAAAACTTGAACACCCTCACTCTGGAAGGGGTGTGGGTAAAAGTTATGAATCACAGGCATTTTTAGGATTTACTGAGGAACATGAAGAATGCATGAGATACTTTATTTGTCCCTTCCGCCGGGTCCCCGTGACTTCCTTTTCTTTGGTATTTTCATCTCAACTTTCTCCTCCTGTCCCCGCTGCGCTGTTTTACTCCTCGCAAAATGTTTGCTGAAAAGTTTTTTTCCTCGGCCGTAAAACTCCTGTATACACAGTGTATGTTGGCCACTGCTTTATTACGGCTACTGCTACAGTGGGAGAGAGGAATGTCGTCCTTTGGAGCGAAAACAGCAGAGGATGAAGAATCTTACCTTGTGCCTACAAAGGCTCACGGTTGGCTCACTTTAGTCTTAGTAATGTCTCGTTGCGCGACCATCTTCCACGGACAGGGCTCCCTTCACCGATAGGGCGCTGTTCCGGTGCACAGTAGCCGTGGGAGCGCAAGTCTCCTCGCCGACGTTTGTAGGTAACGATGTTAAAAGCTAGAAAAACTACATAATAATATGGAAAGTGGAGAAGCCGAAAAGTTTTTCTCTCCTGCATATCTTTGATAGTTTTACTTTCACTCCTTTAGCCCGTCCCTGTCTCTTGTCTATACATGACCTGACTTTCCGTCTCGTCCATATTACTGCCTCTTTCCCTTCGTTGCCCATCTTATCATCATGATTGAGGGGAAGAGATGAGAGAAAGAGACTCTTCCTGAATGTCAACTAGCCTACTGAGATTCTCCCAACTTAAGGCATAAGTTGGAGCCAAAAAATTCCTCATCCCTGATTTCCCTCATCCACTCCTACCGTAATCCATTCCCTGCTTAACCAACCAAGCTTTCTAAAATTTTTCCACAAACTCTCATCCTGCTAACCAACATTTCTGCTATATCGTCCTCGTCCTAAACATCTGTCTGTTCCTCCACAACATGTTGGAAAACTTTCGTCAACTTTTCTCCTACCTGAAAATTCCTACCTAAATCCACAGAGCATCAACCAATTTTCTTCTGCAAACCTCTGCTAAAACTCAAACGCTTGGTAGTAACAGCGGGAGCTACAATCATTTACCATTTCCATCTCTACTAAGGTACGCTAAGCATCCGTCAAGTTCTCATATTTTTACATCCTCTGTCTTCTTTCCTTCCCCTCCTATAAACTTTCTTAAGACTTTGTCTTGTGTACGAGGTTTCATCTTCTCACTGTAGCTTGTTTCCGGCTTCCTTCTCTCTCAGCTTGTGCTATATGTTCCTGTGGAAGAAAACGTATCCGGTTACAAAACACCCTCGCCCCTCCAGAATTCAGAATCATCCCAGCCCTTCACAAATACAAGCCAAGAAAATTTCCGACCTGTTTAGGAACTCGAGTGGACTTGGACTAGCTAATGTATGCATTAGTACATTATGAGAGTTTCGGCAAGAGATTTGAACGTGCCCTATAAGAATCAGTATGGTATTGTGGGACTCCAACGTTTTCTCAAAACATCATCCTATACAATGATAAGACGCCTTAATCGTCTTTGAATTGTTAGGCCTTGTTGAAAAGGAACAATTGTAAGTTTTCCCAAGCTGGAAACTCATTACATGGCAACCAGTTGAACGCATAGTAAGTAGCACGCAAACAAAACATCCAGTTGAAGAATCCAGGTTTTAAGAAGCCTCCTCCAAAATTTGCCATCTTCTTCACCGAGTCGGTTCTCACGATTTGGTGTGAAACCAGTAGAAGGAGAAGATTGAGGAGAAAACGCAAGATTTTCCATGTTACGATGGTTGTTGTGCGAGACTGTGTAAAAATGGCCACAAGAAAATCAAAAACATTCCTTTTACACCGTTCACTATGAAAGCTGCAACACACATCACTTTCAGGACCGTGAGAGCAGAACTGTAAACTCGTGGACAAAAAACTGTAAAAAATCGCAGGATGAGAAATTCCGTCTGTGTATTTCCAGAAGCGCCATTGGAATGAAATTTCGTACGGGAAGCGATTTCTCGAGTCTCTTACTGTTTGGCCGAGCAGGTGATTTGAAAGTAGGGTAGAAGAAGACAGAAATTGTTGTACTTTTGGAATAGAATAAAGTTGCTTTAGTGCAACCAAGTATTCTTGCTGTTTTTCTCGCGGAGAGGAGCGCAGAATTGGTTTGGCGTGAGAATGGGAACACGTGTCTTTCCTTGTTTCCTTTTCGGTGAAAGCAAACTTTCTCCCTCCATTATTAGTGCACACAAGAGAATTGGTATTACAACTTGATTCGTGTTTCAACAAGACGAAGGCGTCCCGCTCATTATCCGAAGAAACGGCGCCTCCCAGAATTTCTTGTTCTGAGGTCATGTACATGTAAGGTTGGCTGGCCTGCGTTTGAGCTGCCATTTCCTTTGGACTTGTGCCGGTGCATCGTTTGGTGAAAGTAGCTGGCTGGTGCTTAATTTCATAGCGGGAAAATCAAGAGTTTTCCTCTTCCTGCTTAGATTAAGGACCGTGTGTACTTTATCAGCCTCATCCATATTAAGCATGTATGTACTCCTGTGCATGAGGGGTATTATTCAGCGATTGAAAAAGAGCAAAGGACTGTTTTGAGTGAGCGAATGGGAACTCCAGCCAGGGATTTTTCTCCTTCCCCACATGAAGCACCGTCATAAATCATTACAAATCCTAATCATAAATAAATAAAGCATGGCTCTCCTCGCCCTGACTCGGGTCTTTGAGCGAGCTATTGACTACGCCCACAAGATATTCAATTCTACCCCGACCCTATTTATTGATAGGCATAATTAATTGTTCCTTTTGGTGAAAAAAATATCCAAGTTTCTATGCAAGTTTGATGGATCTTTTTTCAGGAACGTGCCGGAATTCCTCATGCCTCGAGTTGCTGCGACGCGTAGCTCTTTTCGTTCCGTATTCATGTGGCCTTCTGGAAGTCGGCGAGGTTCTATAAACCTCTGGAAAAGAGCATTCAAATGTTAGTGCAAAAACGTTTTCTGGTATTTACTACCTGCTACGGGCATACGATGAGCTATCGCTGGCTAAAGTTAATTCCTTAGCTGTGGAACGTTGGAAGCTACGGTTGATGCCGCTAATGGTTCTTGGAATGAATAGGGTGTTTGAAATGAATCCGTTTCGGCGAAGGATGTGTCGTGATCAAGTAAATAATTCCCATTGACTGTAATTCAATTCCACTCAGTTTTATGTAGCACTCGCTCAGTATAAATACATTGTTGATGTCAGCGCATCATGGAGGTACAGTAAGAATAAAATTTATAGGTTTAACAACTTTAATTATTATCTTTGTCCCGGTAGTATTAACAAGTTTAAAAAAGGTATTCATCATGGCCAGCTTAATTAAATTAGAGTATACTTGACGGCGCAAGCATAAACTGCAGTACTTGTTCACACTCCTTTGAAATTATTTCTGTCAACAACAGGAGAGGCCGCAGAGGAACTGCAGCCGGTGCCACGTTACGGAAGAATCACAGAGACCATTAAAAGGAGGCAAGTTCTCCCGGCTTGAGTAATGCATCTCGTACATTTGGTATGCTCCGAAGAGCGACTCGTGCATATGTTGAAATCTTTTTTACTCTCCTTTCGTCAGTTCCCGAGGCTTGCCAAAATGAGGAGTTATTATGGGGATTGACTGGAGTTCTATTGTGTGAACTCGGTGGATTTTTTAACAGTTGTCCATACTTATGCGTAAGTATACTTTTAATTGCTTCCTCTCTACAGCGTAATGATTGGCATCCTTTAATTATTGCGTTTGGTTCATAATTTTGCACTCCGTCCCAAAACCGGGCTACATACACGGACCTACTTCTGAGAACAATTATGGACGAGGCAGCCTTTCACTCAGCCCAAGTAGGTGGTAGAGGAATTTGAATTTTTCAAAATGGATTTTAGTACCGGAGGCTGTTGAAGGAAAGGAACGTGCATGTCTTCCGACCCCGACATCCTCCCTCCATACCCCCCACCTCCATGGGCAGGTCCAGGGCCAGCTAAGGAGCCGGGGATTACGGCTTCCGGACAGCTCCCTAGACCAGGAACTGGGGATATTTCACTATCAGGAGTCTTTTGATTGAGGCTTGCACTCATTCGCATAAGTTCCAGTTGGAGGACGCGGTACTCTTCCAGAAACGCTGCGAGTTGTGCAGCGTGGTAGTCGTAAGAAGTCGCAGTGGGTTCCCTAATTGGAGAAGTGGGCATGCTTAATCTGTGGTGATGTGGATGATGGTGGTGAGGCGCAGGATGGTGATGACGTTGATGCTTATGTCCAGCGCTGTCGTGACCAATCTGGGAGCTGAGGGACGCAGAGTAGCTGTGATGAGTTGGCCCACCGGATGCACCGTACATGGATGCGGAGTAGGCTAAGGATTCTGAGGAAGTGAGCGAGCGGATTTCCCCGGAGTTGCTTCCAGACATGTGCTGCAGGAGTGGCGACTGGCTGTCAGAATTGATCCGTCGATGAAAATAATTGACACGACTGCAATCAAGAAAAAATCCGTGCGTATCACTGCCAATTGCCATATTACATACAACGGAGAGGACGGAGCGTAACCCTCCTCTGTCATTAACACAAAAGTTTTTATACAATCCTCCAGCTAAATGATCGCTATCGATCCCGTTTCCCTCGACAGTGTTTTCGTAGCTTGTACCATCGCGACTGTGGAGCAGGGAAAGAAACACTTGTAGCAAGGAGACACGATGACAGAGGCTTTTTATACAAGAATTGCCGCTGGGTTACAACTGGTAGAGGCGAAAGAACTGGTTTCGTTTCCTTGACTTGGAAGTTGTAACGGCCATGTTAATGAGCTCAGAACGCTCACGCTTCCACGGTAACGTTTAGAGAATCGGTTGGACGAAAAATACATATTTTCTCCTTATTTTGCACTTGACACTTGCGAAAGACGTGGTTGAGTGAAAATAAGCGTACTCAGTACCTAAGGGCCAACAAGTGAGCTAATTTTGTTCCGAGACTAGGACGGGTACAATTGCGAGCCTATTCTGTATTCATCTCAGCGACGAAACAAGACCACTTTTTGGAAACACTCCTGGCTTTCACTTTCTTGCCTTTGCAGAGACCAGGAGCGGAATAGCATGAATATTGAATCAAGTCAGGGCGACAATGGAACCATCTGGTAACTGAGCAGATATGGGCTTCTGTCAACACGTAAAGCAGGCTGGGAGCAAACTCATTTACTAGCAATTTAAGTGTGATGTAGTTGGAACAAATTGGCGGAGCAACAGCGTCATAAATGTAACGCACCCACCGTTGTAAAAAAGGCGGCCGGAAATATTCCATGTATACGCTGATTCTATTGCTGGTTTGTGGACACGTTTTTATAGAAATGAATTACCACATAAATTTAGCGCGAACCGGCATCTTCAATTGCTTGGTGGGGTTGGAAAATTAGGAGCATGATATCTTTTTATTAGGAAACTTAAGCGTGGAGCTTACAAGGCTGGCATGGGTGTTGAACAGAAGTGCGAGAGCTAAAATTTCAACTGGTCCTCGTAACTAAAATACGATCTGTTAAATGCGAGGTGAGCATATTTATAGTGGAAGGGTTTCCCGGGCTGTTTAGCGCCATTTATCCTACATATACGTTTGTTTTTTTTAACCAAGGACCTATTTTGCAAAAGCGTGCGGAAGAGGAGGATGGAAATGATACGTTGCCGTGATAAAATCGGTGGAAAAATTCAAAAACGCTTGGTCGGTCTCGGTCGACAAGTCTTTTGCCGTGTAGCAATTGGGAATACGCACAAGGCACACATTACATAAGAGAAACGTGCTCTTACTGTCTTGGAACTGAACGTTTGGTAATTTTGCTACCTCGTCAGAAATTTGTGTGCATACGTTACCTAACCTGAATTCAATTTTTTCCTTGAGTAGTGTCTGAATTTATCAGTTTGGGAGGAAACTTTGGCTCTGATCGCGGATGAGTTGAGAAAATGTCACGTATCATGGAGGTTAACAAAGTTCCCTTTTCGTGCAACTGCTTCACAGCGACACACATCTTGCAAGTTACGACAGCTCTGCTGAGTTGTAACAAGTGGCGTAATCTTGCGAATAAAATGCCATCATATGTGGCGGATGTAGAGACTGCGAGAACTGTGAGAATTGCATAAAGGGGATTTTATTCATTTCTCTCTCACTCTCTGCGGCCCCTCCATGGAAGACGGATTGAAACAATAAATTTTTTGTATCTTGCAGCAGAGGGTGAGAACTACATGAGATTACCGACCTCGGTCACCAACTGGCAGGCACTTGGGGTATTTTTTATTACGAGGAAATCGGGAGGTGTCATACATTACGGTGGTGCATTCATGCGAACTGTCAAAGTATCGACATGGCCTGGAGAAATTGTGAGAGAGAGCAGGAGGGCGCTCTCTAGATTACAGAAGCAGGGAAGCAGGGAAGAAACGAGGATAAGAATAACAGCGTAAATCCTTTGTACCTGTCATGAATCGTACGGCTGGGCCTCGGCAGACTAATAAAATCCAAATTGGAGGACGTGGGCACTTTTTTATCTATGAGATCGGGGAATTTCTCGCGACTTTCTCCCGCTCTCCCCACTGTTGGAGAAAGGGCATTCCTGGATGCTTCCGGCGTTAACTCGGTCAATCCCTCACTTGTCATTTGTCTGGCTGCTTTCCTCCTCGTGGTCCTGCTGTTTCCTCCGTCGTCCTCATCGTCTTCCTCTTCCTCGACGAAATCACGCTCCTCAACATGCTCGATAATCTTTCGCTCGTCCTTCCGACAAGAACCTTCGCTCTCGTCTGGATCTGCCGTTGGTAACGCTTTGTAGTCCTTGCTCCGTTCGGGTGGCCGGCGATTCATCAAATGACTGTTATTATTTGTGCTGGGAGCTCGCGCAGTAACGTTATTTGTATGATTGTGTTGTGCATGATTATGGTTAGCACCAGGAGGAAAGTTGGAGCCCCCGTTTTGCCGCTTGTTCACATGATTCATTTCAATTTTCTCCTCTCGGTTGCTCCCAAGAATTGAATTATTCCCAGAATTTGGCACTGCGGTTCCGGACGGTCTTGCCACAATTGAGCGACGGTAGCGAGCCACGAAGCAAACGCAAGCAAGAAGCAAAACGATGAGGACGGTTAGCATGGCGGTCACCACTGTTCCGGTGAACAGGAGACGGCCTGGTGGATGAAAAATTCAAATCAAGCCTGCAGTAAATGTTTCAAAACTGTGTGGTTTATGAAATATTTGCAAAATTGCATAAGCTCGCTCAAAACCCCCTCCAGTATTAATGAAAGCTCCAGTTCACCTTCTCCGTTTTAATATAAAGGTGAAGTAAACAACTTGTAGTAGCCAAACAGGAATAAGTGAAGAACATTTTCCTTCCAGCAAGATCAGGTTACCATGGAAACGAAACTTGAGTTGTTGTCATAGAGAGAGAGAGAGTCTTAACGGATTTCCTATCATGAGGAATTTCTGTATCTACGCACAATCCCATTAAGACGCCAAATTCCCCTCTTTAATTACTGTCGACAAGTGGAAGTATTAGGAAAACCATGAGGGTAATTCATTTCAAAGCTCATTAAGAGCATTGTGAGAGAATGCTCTTTCTCCAGCCTTGCTGTGACCTTGAGCCTTCCTAATTGCATTATTCAATTTTCTAGGAACTGGGATGGATGTATTAATTAGTAAAAATCTCATTTCGCCAAACCTCAAACTGAGCATTTCTCCTCCAACCAGTCTCCACCTACGGGAGAAAGTACTTTCGGGAGCTTCCGCAGAAAGCTCACGCGTCAATGCGTAAAGCCGCAGTCGCCCATTTGTAACTCTGGTGGTTCTCCTGGTTTCCCATAGTTTACGCTTGCCCATGCTATAATCATACCCATCTTTCAGCATTCCAAGTCTCATAATAAATAGAAACGAGGTGGACAGCTCTTTCAAGTTGGTGATTCGCATCGAGTACGATGAAATTCATTGCATTTCTCAGATACAGTAAATACAACAAAAAACTCAACGTAAACTGCAAGTCGCCATGGCTACTCTTACTTTTTGAAATTCAAATTATTGGAGTATCAGTTCGGTAATGTAAACCGCAGGAGGAGAAATACACAGAACATTTTCCAAATCATTGACTTAAATACAAATGTTAGTCGATGTTCGAAGAAAATTAGCAAAAGCTCGACAGCCTGATCAAATTGGCTAGGAAGGATTAGGGCTGTGCGGAGTGCAAAAAGTTGTTATTCCAGTCTCTTGGAATTAGTCCTTAGCTGATGGCAAATCGGTTCCTTATCTCAATGCTCAACCTGGGAT
>VRMD01003028.1:0-11786 GCA_009872375.1 Sminthurides bifidus | reverse complement strand
GGAAAAGTCGTAAGGGAAAATGGGAGACAAAATATGCCCACTCCTCATTTTTATTCCGGTTGAATATGAGCTAACTGGTATGCACAACGTTACGGCTATCTGGATATTCTGGAAGCCTAACGCCACGCAGTAAAATAAATGGATATGATGCATTTAAAAATAGTGGAGGTAAGGCAATTCAAGAAACGGTTTTCTCCACCCTTATCTCATACTTTTCCCGCTTAGCCACCGAAACAGGTGAAGGATAAGTGTCTTGCGGAGTAGTGAATTCCAGTTATCCTTGCCCCTAAGCCCGGAGATGAGGGCAGGACTATATAATCTTCCGAGACAGTGGTCTTAATACAGTAATCAGAAATGGATAAAGGAGCTACGAATCCACTCAACATGATAATAACTAACTGTCATTAACCCTGAATCTGAGCAAGTCCACGCTTTTGCCTCGAATGCTTTCACGAATTCTGTAGCAGATTTTTATAGAATTTTCTTTTCAGTCGTTCTCATTACTCCGTCTGATGTGCTTGTAGGGCTTTGAGACTCAAAATGAGGCAGGGTACCTTTGTCTTTGCCAAAATATAAACTGAAATACCTGTTCCATTTGTAAGAAAGTCTTTGAAACTCCTTCCTGGAGATTCCCAGTATCATGTTCAAAGAAAAGTTGAGAAATCTCCGTTTGGAAATTGGAAAAGAGCAAGATTATTTTCCCAGTACGAGGAAGTAGACAGGGCCCAAATTCAATTACCGAACCAATTCAGCTTTTGAAGCAGAACCGTGGCTTTGGACACCGGGGCATGGTAACAGAAGAGAAAAAGTAGGAAATGATTCTCCAAATAGAAAGAGAAAGGGAGTGAAAGTACACGAGGACGCGGAGAAAGCAGGAAGGACACGAGGAGGAAGACAGGTGAGGGACTGAGGTGGGAAAATTCCCCACGGAATAACCAACGGAACCAATTACATTGATTACGTTCTCATATACAGCCGCGCGGAGATGAACTTGTTTCTATTTCTGCATTTGAATCCTTGTCTACACGGCTTATTGATTCTTTCAGATGAATTGGCTGGAGTGATTTCTCCCCGCTAACACTTCTACGTTACCCTCCCTCATGTTCCATTGAACATCTCCCGACTTTGTCCCGAGGGCATATGGCAACTTTTATCTGTAGTTCTCCAAGCTGTACGCACAACAGCTACTACGACTTTGGGGAAAACACCAACTTTTTAATGCTTCAAGTCAAAGCGAGGAAAATTCCTCCGAGGCCATGTCTCAATTACACACGTCACCCTCACGAGTTCCGAACTATACCCCGAGGCACGTAAATCACTCAAAGTATGAATCCGTAATAGTTCAAATTCAATAAAGCATTTACAAAACAGACTGCCAATGCATACAGCACAAGTCCAAACGGCAGTGGACTGAGGCCCATCACTGATGTAATGGTGTTTCAAGCGGAGAAAAGTTTTCATATTCAGATACTTATTACACCGGGTATTAAGCTTGGAATTTCCCCCCAGGAGGCTTCGGACTAATCCCAGGATTACGCAACAGATAAAGTTTTGGCACACATTAATTTTCGGATTGGAAAACTTTCGTGTAGGAGAAAATATTGACAGGATTTCCACAAGGCTTCAATCAAATCATAATTTGGAAACTGGATTTCTGTTGGCATTAAATCATTTGTCGCTTTGTGTTGACCTCCATTTTGTTTCATTGGGACCGTTTTGGAAAACTAAGACATGAGGGTGGATTTGAGAAAGGGGAGAAAGTCACGACAAAGTTTATGCTTCATCAAGGTGTAACACTTTCCCAGACTTACTGGCATTTTAATGGTCTTGTCAACCAGTTACGTAAGCTGGTCAAAATCTAGGAAGGAGTTAATATTCAAAACGTTTTCTGGCGGTTGCAAAACGTTCATTTGGGCACGAACATGGATCAGGGCGAGTGCCAATTGACGAGTCATTTGACAGAGCTCTGTCTAATCGGTACGTTCCTTGGCTGTTGTTCCATTTAATTTTGTTTGCTCGGATTGATTAATTCTAAATGGAGTTTTTCAGACTGAAATTTGAAAATACTGTCTCCCGTCTGGCTCTTGTCCAACTACAATTCTGTTGGATGGGCACCACCATGCACTCCATCCAACCTACCCAAATTCTAGAAACTGTGTGGAGTCTCAAGTGAGTGCATTCATAAGTTTCAAATTCAGGGACGGGAGCCAAGAAAAAATTATGATTTGATAGTATGGCTTAGCTATTATGTGGAAAGTTTTGACAATTTTCCATCCCTTCATATAAGTTTTTCCTCCCTAATTCCATCCATTCATGGCTTTGTTGCTCACAGCATTAGCCTCATGCACAGGCCGAGTTGCAGGCTGTAATGCCTGCAAAGTTTTCCCGTCCTGATCGATACATTATGGGAATTTCCACGATCATGAAATGCACATGAATACGACGGAATTTCAGCTGAAGACCATCGTCGCCTTGGAGTCGGTAAAAGACTCATTTACGATACAATGACAGGGGCGTGAAAAAGTTTGCCCTCGAACGAGTAAATAACGGACTAGCCCATCTTTTGAATTTATGAATAAATACTCGTCTGAGAAAAAGGAAACGTGAATCTGCGATCATTAATTTTTATTAGAGTTAATGTTATCTTATTAGAGTTGCAAATGGACAGAGACAGGAACACAGTTTCGGTGCTATTCTTCCCGGGTCTTTTATGACATTGTCGGCTGCTAAGCTACTACAACACTACAAAATCCCATAAAGGCTCCACATTTTCGGTGGAAAACACCGAGTATTGGAGTCGTCTTTACCGCAGTAGCTTTCCTTCATGCTTGTTTCGGCTCGGCTGTATTCGGTGATGCTAAGGGCCAAGGGGGCTCATTACTTCTTCGTCCAAGGAGACTTAAGGGAGAAGGAACTTGAAAGAATCTGAGTACCTCATCTAGTAAGAACTTATACCCTCCTTTCATTGAATGCTCATTGTTTACAGTTGAGGAAATGAGCACCCAACTTAAGAATCGGGACGCAATTGCGATTGTTGCCTCTGTGCCAAATCGGAATTAGGGCTCCGAAAAGGACGTTATAAATCGAGCTTTCGAACTTCCTTGTAACTAAGTACAACTGAGAAAAGTTTTTTGGCAAAAAGCTCCGGCTTATGCAGTGATTCCTTTCCTCCTTTCTGTCATTTAAAGCTTGTAATGTGTGCGTTGCCCAAACGTTACGTCTTTGACAGAGGAAACTATCACTCGATTCGCACATTACAGAGAGAAATCCCTCCATTTCACACAAGTAGGGAAAGAACTTACAGGAGGATTTTCAGCGACAACGCACTTTGATGTAAAAGGGAGGGAATTTCCAAAGGTTCAAAGTATAACGACCAGATCAAATCTTTCCGTCGATTTCGGTCTGAAAAGGTCCATCGATAAAATAAGCGGGGTGGGAAACTGTGACAGGGACACTCTTGAGACAATTGTTCTCGTCACAATACTTTTTGCCCCCAGGGATTTCGAGTCAGGAAACTAATACTCTATTCGGGAAGTCAGGAGGTGTTCTTGAGAAAGGAAGAAATATTGACATGGGAGAGGATGGAATACTTTTTCAATGAGCAAGAGATTTCTTTCCCGCTTTTACCAAGCTCCAAGAAGTCCCTGACTAGGGTTACCCAGGGGTGAGGGGATTGGCTGTGAGTGAACACCAGTATTTATTCAAAGCTTCAAGCTCCTTTAAAAAGAATTAATTTAATTCCCGCCATTCCAACTTTGAAATCGTGTTAAGCTTCCTTACTGAAGTCCTGAAGAAAGGCACTCTTTGGTGCTTGTTCAAAAAAACTTTTTTCTCTTTAGATTTCTTTCTACAGGGCCGGAGTTCAGCATGCCGAAATTTTGTTCCACCCAAAGTTGTTCTCACTGCCTGTTCTATAACTACTTTGTATCTGTCAAAGCTTAGCTTTTAGTTCTTCTTTCTCAACTAGATCTAGGCATTATACAAGGGCCAATTAAGGAAGCATTGTAAATACCATGTTATCATTCCCATTTCAGTTTATTCAAAGGTTCAAGGTAACGTAAATTCAGCACCAGGGAGATTACCCGATATAAATATTAGCATTTTACAATAGGATGTACACTAATATCAGTTCTTCCACCGGGGAAGAAACCTAATTGCAATTAGGCTCATTCTCAGCTTTGCATTAACTACACCTTCTCATACTTAATTTAAAACTAGGTAGTAAGTAGTTACAAGATTTTTAAAACGTTTCCAAGTCATACTATATCCTACACTGTATCCTATGTACGTGAGACTGACTATTGTGAGTGCATTCAGTTAACATGTTTAACTCAATACTTTAACTTAAGACTAGTAAATGGTACAAGCTACATATCAAAGCGTTAAATCTCGTATATCCGTTTCATGCGTGAGTCTGTGATGTACATTGCTTACGTCATTGGGGCCAAGTACCCTGGCGGAAAACCCAGTGAGGAAGAACAATACTTTATAAAGCTTAAACTATGTTTGAGGAACCTCTCGTATATTTCAGAGCCGTGGGCATTCCTTCTGACACTTTTGAATTTTTATTCACACTCAACTCTTGGCTCAAGTATACATTATGTCTATAGAAACCCTTGCCTCCGAGGGCACGAATGAAAAATTGTAGACCGATAACCAGATCCATACGCAAAATGCCAGCAGCAGCAACCAAAGAGCTTGATATGGTGGAAATACCAGTGTATTAGATGTCTGCCAGGCTGCATGCAATTCTCGTTCACATTGCTGCGTGAAAGTAAACTTTCACCGCTTTCACTCCTGCGGCTATCCTGCCCCAAAGTACACTTGTGCGGAGAGACAGCATGGTTAACCACAGCACTGTGACTAGCCACGGAGGAAAGTGTTACATGATCTTGGCGAATGGAGGGGAAAGTCCTCGATGGTGTACTCGAAAGCAATACTCTGGTTTTTCCCGCTTTTTGTTGGACGAACAGCAAGTTCATGCACAATGGCTCCGTTCTACTTCCATGAAAGGAGCAAATGTACTTTCTCCTCTTGGAAATTGTACCCTTTTTCCTTCGGTGCTCGAGCACGGGCACAAGGGCTTTTACCACCGAATTGTAGATTGCGATGGGATTTGTACATTGCAAGTGACACGTAGTGATGGCAAACATAAAAATGACTCATCCTGACGTTTATGATGACACGCAGTTTACAAACTTGTCGGCTGCACGTCCACTTCCAATTCCATTGGGATTGATCTCTTGCTCCTGATGACTGGATTTTCGGTGTCGTCCGTCCCATACTGGTCCTGGTAGTACCGTTTCCTCATCATCGAGTCCAGAGTGGCGCATCGAAAACAAAGGATTTCTTTGAACGGAAGGCGGAAATCTCGATTTAGGGTCGCGTAAATCACCGGATTCAGTGCTGAATTCGCATAGCCCAGCCAGTTGAACAGGGAGACTACCCATCGAGGCAGGTCCCAGTCTGTAAAAAAACGTCAAGATGCCAATAATGAGTGTTGGTAAAATCCAGTTCATGCTTGAATTCTAACGCCCCTGTTGGGCCGTGAATAAAGTTCAATACATGCATCCTCTGTATTGAACTCCAGAAGGCGAATTCACGCAAGAATTATTTAATTCCTGTGCAATCAATTCGTATTTTCAGTAAACTGAAATCGATCCTTGGTACAATGCAGCAAACCTCTCATCCCTTCTCTTCTCATTAAGGCCCATGGTGCGGCCTGTTATACTTGCATCCTAATTATTTGGGGTTACACAACTCATACTACAAGGAGCGTGAGAGAGCACTTGTAGTTCCTGACGGGGAAGGAGCTGTAATTAGAAGCGGTGAATTTTAAATGGAAGGACCACTTGAGCTGATGACTGGGTTTTACGACCGTCCCTCCGGGAACCATAGAGAGGAGCCGTACACAAAGTGCAGACTCAAGGCGCAGCTACGACGCCATTCATTCTGCCCTCCTTTTTAGCAAGGCCCGGAAGACATGCTGTTCTTGTACCAGCCAGTACCCAGAATTCACAATAGAGGACTTAAATTAGTAACTATGCATTTTACCCTTTTGCATAGCCTCTTGTACTGCTGAAAATGACAAATTGTTTACCCGAAAAGAACCCTTGAAAGCAACAGTGTAAGAGCAACCCCATTGAAAACAGGCATTCATTTCGCCCAGCCATTCGGTTCAGCTAGCTCAGGGAGCGAGTTGTTGCTCTCCCAGCACTTCCGCCGATCTGCTCTTTTTTTGTAACCCAATTTGTAGCTTGTACACACGATTATAGCTTTATCGTCAAATCCATCCGGTTTAACAACCCACTAAGGGACGGGGAAAACTCATGTGTGGTCACAAATGAAAGTGGATTTTCCTGCCACAGTCGTAACTTTGTCACACGCTTTTAGCATGATCGAATGTGAACCCTAGTCAGGTCCAAGGTTTAAAAGACGACGGCGACGAGCTGTAAATTGAGGCTAATCTCGTTTCCCTTCCTCCTTTCACGATTCATTGTTAATTCCTGTGTTTCAGCCACCATAATAAAATTTAATGAACCTCCTATACGGACAAGCCCTCCGTTCCGCTCCAGCACTAACGTTTAATTATGGAATCGTGTCAAAGGGCTGGGGGAAAAGCTGCCATATGGAAAATCCACTTGCTTTACACCTCGCTTGGGTATACAATCTGAAATTGGAAAACCAGCCTTGGGCGAAATTGCCATAGAAAGATACTAAACGGTTCCTGTCTTCTCTGAGGTTAACATTGAGTGTACAAGCTGGTCAGTTTTATGCTACATTGCACACATCTTTCATCGGGTTTCAAGCCTGTGTGCATTCCAAAGCAGGATTTGTACGAAGAAACGCAATGGACGATTGACCAGTCTCGTGCTTTCACTCCTACGTTTCTTCCGTTTTATTACAAGCCATGAACTTATTGCAGTACAAAATTCCATTTTGAGTAATCAGGAACGAAAATGATGCATAAGCCCTGATCTTCCAGAAAATTCTACGACTGCAGTACCACTTTCGTTCGTAGCTTCCAACAGGATCTGACTCATACCTACGGATCACAACCATGGGCCACTTTGACAGTTTACTCATGCACTTAGAGCATGTTCCTCCAAATTGGACGTAAGACTGAGCATGGAGTGGGTGAAAGTAATCAAACTGGTGAAAGCAAACAAGGTTGCATCCTCCGTCATCAGAGCCTCTCCTCCCCCGTTCAGTTGTCCAACTCAGATGGAATTGCATATGCATCTCAAGATGTGACCTTCGTATGCATGGCAACAAGGCCTCATATCGTGACATAAAACCTCCTGACGCAAATCCTCTCAGCTTTCACTCTGTCCATTTGAATTACTGCGGTCACCTTCATTCTTGATCGTGCATGCGGCTGTGAGACAACAGCTCGGCGATACCACGACGAATTCCAGCTTATTTGTCCCAAAATTATGGCTCCCTTGTGCATTCCCGGGCTTTGTACTTCAGCACAATTTAAAACCTCAGATTAGAACGGACCATGTCTCTGGATGAGACACGACAAGGAGATTATGCATATGTAAGCGTGTCTAAGATACTCCGGTTCCAATTGGCTACAGGAATTTCTTTCCTCCTCTCCGTGTACCACTTCGCTGGACTGCTGTCAAGTTCCAGTGTACCTTAATCCAACATACGTATGAGAGAAAGCTCTAGAAGATTTTCAAGGGAGTTTACGAGCTTACTCGACAGTGGATTTATTGGCTGGGTAGCCATGGACAAGTGCATAGTGGCAGTGTCCACTTTGATGCTTATGCATCCAAGGATTTGTCGTCAGCATTAACTTGTTTCGACTCCTGCTGGAGGTGATTAGGTGTAGCTTGCCTGATACCTCAAAGTTCTATGGAGGTGACAAACGGGTGAAACGGATGAAAATGCGGGTTCAAAGGTTCGTTCCTTCAAATTACGGGGTTGAGCCTATGGGTTGAATGTACAAAATCTGTGACCTGACTTTCAATAACTGGGAAGTTTCGACCTTGTATTTGTGCTTTGAAGTGGCAGAACTTAATGAAGTACATTACCCACACGTGGTTGAAATGCTGCGAGAATTGGCAAAGTTACTTACCTAAGATCGGGCGGGCCAATGCCAAGACGAAGAAAGGCAGCCAGCAGATAATGAAAGCACTCATAATGATGCCCAAGGTGGTAGAAGCCTTGTGCTCCTTCAGTCCGCTGAATAGTCTGTCTGCAAATAAACAAGAAAACACATAAACATTAGCCATCAGTTGCATTCTGCAGTTGAGTGTGTGCGAAACAATTCTTGTACAGTTACTAAAAGCTACAATGAGGAAAAGCTACATTGCGGGAGGGAGGAGAGAGAGAAAGTCACTGCTTTCTCCTTCATCAGCTGTGAGTCAGCACACTTGTCTTTGTGTGGGAGTGCTCGTGCTTTCACTCGCGCCTTTTGCTTTCACTACGGCTCTACTCGGAGCTTTGTTGTTCTTACCAGCCGTGGCACCAGCAATTGTAGACATATTTCTTTTCAATCGTAACTGATTTTTACAATCATGGGCTCCTATCCTTGCTTTTAGCTACAGCAAAATGTTCTCCCCCCCCCTCTGAAGTTTTTATTCAATTGTACATCCATGATTCTTTCTGAAGTTACATATTGTTGTAAGTCTAGCTTTGCGGTTTTTACTTCAATTTTCCTCGTTTTTTTTCAATGAGCAAGAATCACACAACGTTTTCCTGATCTTAGGAAAATGTGTTCTTTTCCTGTGAATAATCTACTTTCCATCTCCAAATTGACCTTTTACACTACCAGAATCAAAACCTTAAGAGAAAAAGCCTCACTCCGGAGCAAAATATTCCGATACAGAAAAGGAAGGCCACTTTCAGGAAGGAAAGCACCTCCTTCTCAGACAACACAGAGTCATAAAAGCCTAATCGATTTTGCTCTAGTGCTTGTGCTTTCTCCTAAAAAGTGAAATTTTCCAAGCTACTTATGCCTCGGCCTTGTGTTAACCTTGGACTTGTGCCGCTGCCGAGCTCTCGTGTTTGACATTTTTTTGTGGAACCTGAGCCCTGAACTAATAAGGAGGCCGGAGTGAAAAGAAAATATCGCGACAAGATATTCCGCTACAGTGAACCCGACCCAGTCATGCCTGAGTTCAGTCGCCAAGCAGACATGAAACTCTCAAGTAATGCTCGTAGCACATTTGCCTGATAAGAGATCCTCCTTTGCATTCATTCCGCGCCTCTTTTTTTGGGACACGAAACCACAGTCGAGTTTCAATCTGTCTCTCCATGATGGATTTCAGCAAAAGTTATGCTTTCTCCACGACTACAGGATCTTTACAGGGTTAACTTGCCCTGCCACAGGTCGGTTATAAATATGTGGAAGCGCAACGATCCGCACCAGCCTAGATCCTATCTATCAACCTGACTTCCAGCTCGGGCCGTGAGTCGAGTCTGAAGTTGCACAAAAGTTACCTCATGGCACTGTTGCAACGTACTTGTGCTTGAGTTTTTCGTCTTTTTTAAATCTTCGAGCGGTAAAAAAAGTCACAAAAAATGCAGAACTATAACCCTCGACGTGTTTTCGTACGAGTGGAAATTACACACTCGTCTTTTCCCCCCGTATCCTCGGGAAGAGTTGACCCCGATCCCAGGGAGATTTCCGGAATACTGTGAACAGTCTACTCGAGATTTGTCATAAATTTCCTATTTCAGCATGGATAAAAACTTTCCGAGTCAGATAACGCGTTGCTTTGAACATTTTATCTGTTCCATGTAGCTATATGACTGCATATGAACAAAAAACGCTACAGGGAACGTGCACCAACTGCATAGTCAGAATTTCTACGTTGTTAAAACACGAAAAAGTTTGCTTCAGAGTTCTTATGATATCTTAATTAAAAGGAAAGTTGTAACTGATGAGACATTCATATCATGCTTGCTCCTCCATGCTCTTGGGCTCCTAAAGGGTTTGCGGGCCTTAGGCTTCATACGCCTGCTCCTCGCCAAGGGCTTGTGGGCCTTACAAGGTATCATGCGTCTATTGTAAAAGTACCGTTTCTACCACAGACGGTCAAATTGGTGGTGGATCATAGTCGTCGACTGTCTTTTCACCGTTTAAACACTTGTCAAGAGCGTGACATTGGAAAGAGATGTGCTTTCCCACAGGTTTATTGTATAACATTTCCCTCTATATCTAGCAATACAGAAGATTAAAATTGCAGGAGATTAAATGTAGTTTTGATGTGCTTTCGAATAGCCAAACAATTGTTTGGGGTCTCAGGAGAGCCATAAAGGACATTTAAGACTGCCTTTATTCCTACAATTTACGGACGTGCCTTCAGGTAGAAGATAGGATGAAAAACTTGAGTCATTCAAGTTTTGCTCACGCACTTCTGTCCATCTAAAAGGAGGAAAGGAAGCGGTACATGGCTATAACCGGGAAAGTAATCACAGCCCACAGAACTCCTTGGTTAAAGTTTGCCAGAGGAGTATCCAAAGGAGCTAGGGCAGACTTTCAGTCATTTATTTTATGAAACTACGTTTGGTGTGAATAAATGCTGATGAGTTGCATTCAATCCTTGTAAACTACAAAAAGGACTGCCATTCAGGCTCTCTAGCGTTGTACTTGGCTTCCTGTATACTTTGGGCTGGCAGCCGGTGAATTTGATTTGATTTGAGGAAACTGAGCGAATGTAAATTTCAGTTAATAACGTGAAATGCAGGGGGAAATGACTGTTTTATTGTTTTCCTCCTCTGAGGGAGGATGAAAACTGCGAGAGAAGAAAACTTTCTTCTTTCATGTTTACACACCGGTGGCCAGCCGGAGCCAGTGGCAGGTTCACACCCAAAGTTGGCGGAGACGGCACTGAACAAACAGTTGCTCTTCAACTACAAGTTTATGATCACATATTGAGTCGTTTTTTCATACAGTTGAATCATTGAGTTGTAGGGAAAAGTTCTTTTGCGAAGGATTTTCTAATTCTCTGAGGGGAAAGTTCACCAGGGATTGCGTAAAATGCCACATGGTAAATAAAACAGGTTCGGGAGCGGTGAAAGGAATTCTCCGAGGTGGTGCGCTGAATAACTTGTGTGAACAAAGGGAAGAAACGGCCGTCAAATTCCAAGAAAGTGTTAGAGAAATTAAATACAAAACTAAAGCCGCTGGAGGAAAATCCACTTTCACCACAGAGCTTAGAGAAAGTCTTGGAGAAAGCACAGAATCCTCGCAAAAAGGTTCTTTACGAAAAGATTTGTGGAAATTATTCGGCACAATCTGACAAAGCTCCTTGCTCCCAAACAAAATCTGACGGAAGGAGCGTTACCCCTGTGCAATCTAAATGACTCCTGGGTAACGCTTCGAAGTCAATAAAATACAATACACCACTTGATGAGTTCCGAGAGTACAGTGCATCACCTCCGCAGTGGAACAGGTAACGGAAAAGGTACAAATCCTTTGGAGAAAAGGGAGAAAGCAGGAGAAAGTACTTTGTTCTTCCCAACGACTTGTTTCATCTCTCTCCAGCTGTAAAGTGACCACTTGGAACGCACTCAAGAGGAAAACGAGGGTCAGGGTTTACCGACACGGAGAAAGTTATTATGCTCTAGTTACCTTTTTTAACCCGGATGGCGACACTAGGCATGAGAAACTTGCTTGCCCCGTTGGAAGCACTGGAGTTGACCGGATTGATGCTCCCGATACTGCTCCTGGGAAGCAAGCCGCCATTTTCCCCCGATCTTCTCGATTCCAAGGATGGCATTGACAGTTTGTTGATTCCGCCGAGGGCGGAAGTGGTTGTTGTAATGGA
>VRMD01003027.1:0-11792 GCA_009872375.1 Sminthurides bifidus | reverse complement strand
ATTCAGTATCGGAACAAAGTTTCCTTTCACCTACTTTCTCCGTTATTTTTTGCTCTGCTTGACGAATAGTTTACGCTTGTAGTTTCGTCACGGAATAACACTGCCGTGTGTGGTAATGGCAAAGCTATGAAGCTTTACGTCTCATGTCCTTCTCACATCTTCGGTGTTGTGCACCGTTTCCCCTAATTCAGTTAGGACCTGAAATCTTATTTTGAGTCCTATCTTTTCTCTTTTTCCTTTCCCCGAATTCGTAAATGGGTGGGTGGTAAATTGCAAACGCTGCCGAGGAGACAGATGCTACACTTTCCCCATATGAGTCAAGGCTTTGAGCGCCAACTGTTCTATGAACTGGAGCTCAACCTCCTGCTAACTTTTCCGGTTCCCCGTCGATTTGACCAAGAAAATTTTCTTTCCAACTTCTGTCCGTCCCCGTCCCAGTTTTCGTGTCTCGGCATTGATTTCTTGGCGACTGCTGGGTTGGAGATGGGCTTGTGGTTTCAAATGCAATTTTCTCCAGTAAATTCTGCCAACTCTGAAATTGCACACGTTGCACATCCCAGGATTTTGTCGGGATTACGAAAACAGTATTATGGTAAACCAGAATCAGAGCAGTGGCCATGACGGATTTAGGTGAGCCAACCGACTCCACAGCTTGCCAACTTATGTGATTAGAATCAGTCTTAAAATACTCAAGGAGTGGAGGATTTTTCCCCTCTTTCTCTCAACTTGTAACATCAAGTGCGGTCACTCCTGGATTTTGTTCAATGAGTTACTGGGTTTGATCCTTCTTTCCCAGCTTCAAGTCCTGGTAAACCAAAACGGGGTGGGGCTCGTGATAGGTCCTTGAGGAGAATTACCGGGTATCCCACTGTTCCCTTCGGTCTTTATTACAATCTGCACCGATGGCACTTTAAGCAATTTTCCTGACTTTAAGCGCTAACGCCCTCAAACGTAGCTGTATTTCAAGCCCATAGGTAATTCCTTCCTACAATGGATTCTAAAAATAGTCAAGTTAAAAGCAAACACGAGTGCAAAAAATACGCATTAAAATGGCCTGTAGATCAGCTTCCCTCAAATTACCGCAAGAAAATCCGCCAAAACTGCTACAAACATTTAGCGAATGCTCATCTCATATTGTGCGGATCTCAAATATTAAACTGATACCGTTGCAGAGGAAAATACGCCCCGAAGAACTTTTTCAAGACTAGGGAACGATCTTCGGGTCTACAGGAAATGCCACCGTACTGGAGTATGTATCGCTTGAGAAATTTACGATTACCCACTCCCACAGATAAGCAAATTGGATTTGCATCGGAATCGATATTTTCTTAGGCTGAATTTCATTTTGTAAGGAGAAACTCCCGGCTTCGCCTTCCAGTTCTCCCATCCGACTCTTTCCCACATCATGCTATAACAACACTACCGTTCAATCACAAGATTCGCGAGATAAGCACGAAGCAGAATCTTGCCTGCTCTCCTATTTGTAAAGTGAACCTATACAGCTTACATCTCCAAAGATGAGCAAATCTCAGGTGGAAAATCAGATTTATCTGCCCGCGGTGGATAGCATCCACCGACCTATCTTTCGACTCAGGGGTACTCAAATGGCCTACCGCTTGCTGCCCAATTTTATGCATTGAACAAGAAGGAAATGGTTTCCAAAAGTAATTTATCTGCAGGTCATTTCCTAGTTTACAGCTGGTAGAAGAAGAACAAGGTGGAATTAGAGGGAAAAGATGTAAATTGTCGAAATTACACGAGCCAAAACTTTCGGACAAAACATTAGACCTAGAAGAATAAATTTCCATGGCTAGTAAATTTCACCCGAGCTGCACAACTTTCTCCTTGCACTTGTACAAACTTTTTCACACGGAATTACAATTCGGTGATAGCACCCACAAACTATTGGATTAGGCTAAGCATCCCATTTCTCTTATCTTTACGACTAAATGGCCACAAGAGATGTTTGTATTCAAATGGGATCTTTGCCTTGCTAACAATGCAGCCGTTGAATCCCAACAACCTTTCCTTGTTTGCCACCGAATCCAACACTACACACTGGCGACTATAGGGCTTTCTCCATAAACAAGAAACGACTAGGTTACAGCATCGCCATGTTCTCCCGATGTGTTACCTCCTGTTTCGAGTGAAAGCAGGAGAAAGTCAAATACAGCGCCAAAATCGTCGTGTTGGCAACGCTCGATGGTAGCTCTGGTCAACTCCAGGCTCCAATCGAGCCAGAGGGTAAGTCAAGGCTACACCGCCTCTGTTGTGAAAGCAAGAGAAAGCAAACAATGGAAACTTTACATTTCCTGCGCAAACATAACCTCTGCTCCGCTTGCATCCTATGAAAAGGAGTTCAAATCGTATCGTGCACTCGCCCCGGGCTATGGGATAAACAAACATGTTTCATCCCTTCATCTGACACGGACTCTTCGGATCAGTTTCCGCAATTTCCAAACTTCCTGCCAGCGATACCCAGTTCGGGCCTTCTTGGAGCATGAAATTGGATTCTGTTCTCCAACTTGTTTTATCATTCCACCTGCTCTTTGGCAATTTGTTGACAAGGTTAAACAGAGATTGAGCGGAGTCAGCTACGAGCACGACAGACAAGAATCAAAGAGGAAAATGATTCGAGTTAGACACATCGATCCAAAGTCAAAAGCCTATGTTAAAAGATGCTTGTCGTCATCTGTTTTTCTACCATGTTGCAAGAAAGGTGAAGCCAAGAAGGTATTGAATGGTGGAATCTTAGCTACAAAGAACTTGTTCCTCGCTGGTGAATAATCTGCATGATTCCAACGCTCGGTACGAACTCGTGTGTCAAGGCATTCATCTTACCCTTCACATGTTTGTCTTGCGGTATTGGGTTGATCAGGAAACTCGAAGTATTTTCGGAAAGGGTCTGAAGGAACGCGAGGGACGGATTATTTGAATGCGGTTAAAGCGAATAGTTGATAAGTTACTCCGGTGGAATGTCTCTTTCTAGAGAATTGAATGACACGATCGCTTACATGAAGAGAGCGACGGGAGGAAACCACACAGGATAGAAAAGCTTCTCTGAACTTGTGTTCGCTCCTTTTTATTCTACCCGAGCTTCGGTCTGAAATACCCGCAAACGGGAATTTTCCAAGGGTGGGCTGCAGCTCCTGCCTTGGTCGGTACACTATGGGGCTGAAGGTATAATAAATGTGTTTCATCTGCGGCAAAACTGGATACACAGACGGGGAGCCGACCGGCTTGAATTGAATTCAGGATAAGCGAAAGAGAAAGTGTACTTTCTCCAGCCATGGTCTGAGCTGAATGACGTTTTGGAATGCGGTTCGTTGAGTTAGTCAAATTCGCATGGTTTCCCATGAGAGGCGGTTTTATTGGTTGTGCATTTCCCTTCCTCTTTTGCCTATACTTTGAAGCTCCTGCAGGCTCAGCATTTGGGTCAGCCACAAAGCATCATTTCCAGGTCCACCGGGTGTGCTCCTCATTCACGTGTCTGTATTTTCTCATATGGTGACCTTTTCCAAGGCATCGCTAGTCTCTTGTTCTAGTACCAGAATGTTCTGTTTGTCTGCAGCAGCCATTCGGGCCCACACATGCCTCTTCTACGTAAGACTAATTCGGCTTGCTGTAAGTGAACGACTGATGTAAGAAAAATCTTCGTCATGCATCAGCGCCTGCCTTTCAAAATTGTAAAAGTCATATGCGAAATTTCTGACGAGCAAGCTAAAAATTCAAAGGTAGCGCTTAAGAGCGGAGCAAGAGAAAGTAAGAGAAAGTACACAAGAGAGTGAAAGTACAGAGCGCGATGTAACCCATGAGCTGCAAAGCATGGCAGTTTTCACCACATGCACGTACTTTCACCCGCTCCACGTTGAAAAGCCAGCTAATAAAATTCACCTATTTCTTCCGCACCATCATCACCCTCTTCTGGTGATATCTGGTTCGGAAAAATATCCCGTGGAATGAAAGAATTTTTTAGAGTGTTAAAAGATTGCCACCAGCCCCTTGCACCGAGCTGACTGAATGTGTAGAAAGTAATTTCGTACTCATATCAGATATGCACCCACATGGTGGAAATGGTTGTGGAACGGGTAATTTACTCCATCCCTGCAGGAATATGTATGTAATGCAGCCAAGTTTCCTCTCTCAGGAAGCCAAAAGCCATTTCGGATATTATTCTTTCCTGCACTTTAATATTGTAAAATGGCTGGATTTTTCAACCCGGATGAAGAAATTTGAAGGAGAAAGAAATCAATTTTCATTAAAAATTCAATTCATGATTACAAAAAAGGATTCCTTCTCAAATGAGACAAAATTCGGAGAGAAACGTGCGCAATTTTTCCATGAATCAAATCCATTCTCGTGTGCACAGCCAACCTTCTTCCTCCTGTCCCCAAGGAGCTTTTCTTTTCTCACAAATCCTCCTCTATTCTATTCCTTCGGCTGCAGTGTCAGCAGATTTTTGTCATGGACCAAATCCAATCTTCCTGTCGCCGAATCCATGAAGGGAAACAACTCCTGTGGTGGGGATTCTCTCCTCCGTCGTGGCAAAGTTCAACATTGGATTGTTCGACCATCAATGCGAATTTAATCTGTCAGCCTTGGAAGCCATGGCTTTGAAGCGATATTATATTTTGGATGAAATGCTTCACAACGACAGTTGTTCAAGGTCTTCCTCTCACAGGCTTAAAGACCTTTAATGCAGCTGAAATTCCTTTTAATTCCTCCATTGTGACCCGACAGGGATGTAACTCCAAAGTGCATGAGATGAAACCAAACATGACCAGAAAAGTGAAAGTAACAGCGGATGAACTTACCCCTGGCCTCCGCTTCCGGTGTGTTGTTTGCCGGAACTGGTTTAACGAATGTAGGCGGTTGACCAAAGCCCCCGAATCCGGAAATTACCACGAGACATAAGCACAACGTGGAGCAGTTGATCACGTAATTCATTCTGAGAGAGTCTGGAAAACCAAAGAGAATTAGGCCTCAGTACTCGAGCAAATTACAAGATCCAGCACCGTAAACTGCTCTAGTTCAAAGTACTTTCACGTCCTCGAAGCTAAAGTTTCACCACTTGAAATGTCAAGTGGGACGTTAGTTCCGAGATGAAAATTATTTGAAATTCGTAAACATTTGTTTGATTCATTTTATGGTACTAGAATTGGAAATCAAAGCTTTGTTATCATTTCATTTACATAAAAGTATTCCAGTGCTTGAGTTACACTCAGGCAGAGCCTGCGGAATATTGAATTTCATAAGGAGACTTTCGCATTTCTAAGAGAAAAGTGAAAGTCGAACGTGGAATTAGCTTCCTGTATTCAGCTCGATGAGCAGGCTGCATAGTTCATACGGTTTAGTAATAAGTCACAAAGGGACGGGGAAAATACACAGACTGGGAAAAATCCTATCCCTCTTTCTCTCTATCGTTAGCTCAATACCCTGCAAGGTAAAGTGCGACATGGAACTTTCACCGCAAGAGCGGCCCAGGAGACTCGTAGAATGAGCACATGACGGTAGCTCCGGGGAATTGACTGTGTCTCGCCTCACTGAGCTCTCCTGCCTCGTTTCGAGGAGACAAAGAGACGTTCTAAAATAAATAAATGCCCAACTTTTTGGTATTTCGTGAATCAAAGCATCAGCCCTGACTTTTCGGCTGGTATTTCCACTCCGCTTCAGCAAAGCAAACAGTCTCGTAATTCAGCCCCTCTGTTAGGAAAAGGCACGTGAGAAATATTCACGTTGTTAAGCATTCTTAAGTGAAAAGTCATGTTGGCGAGGGCAATTGTTCTCATGGTAGCAAGGAAAATGTGATTTCTGATGTTCTTCATCGAAAATGAAAAATTTTGAAAATACGGAACAGAATCGACTATGACACGATTGGTGTACACAGGCGCCCTTGGCTCCGCTTCTTTTTAGATGCAGCACTATAGCAGTAACAGTGCAACAAAATTGCATCCAATGTGAACCTTAATGCTTACGATTAGGCTGAAACTGCCCATCGAGTCACCCACTCATACCGATTTTTTCCCCAAAAGTCATAAAGCAAGACTACAGAGACACGGATGAGACTCACGAATGAGTGGCTCCGAGCCTAATAGTTATTCGTTGCATGTGTTGAAACAAGTTCTCGGAATTTTTCATCAAGATATCTCTCCATGACTCTATGTAATTCTTCCGCATCATAAAGTGCTTTTACCGCTACAAGTAATAGACTCCTTGGGGTGAAACGGACAAGATTGAAAGTCTTGTAGCACAAAGCCCTGTCACCATGTTTCATGCTACCGGTAGATTTGCAACACCAACCACAGTGAAAATAACTACAGTACATAAAAGCGGGATGCCATGAATTTTTGCAAATTTTCCCGCCTCTCAACCATATTTCAAAATCAGCCAGTTCAAGGCAGCAATTCTTGCTATTTTCTTCACGCTCCGTCTCACTTACATTCACGTTCGTGTAAGTTGATCCCGGCGATGGAGAATTTCAGGCATGGGAGGGAGTATTTGTTCAGTTGTCCTTGGCAAACTGTACTATTGTTTGGGGATTGTGTTTTCTTCCTGTTGTATTAGACTTTAAGACGGTAATCAGATGAGTAAACAAAGAGAAACTCTGCTGTTCAACCTGACGACTGGAACGGAGCGATAACCCCTTGCTGCTACTATTCTCGGTGAAAGCATTCACAGCGGGTGAAAGTCCTTGCTTCTCCTGCATGAAAGAATTTAAGGAGTCTTCTTTAAGGAGTCATTGTCTTCTGTGATTCTCAATGCTGTTTTGGTACTTTGGATCGCAGGCTTGTGATTAAAGCCAGTTCTTCAGTCAATTCAGCTGCTTTGCTATTTGCTACCCTGTTGCTCGAAGGGCTGCAGCCCATTTTATGTAGGCTTCAGCTCAGTACATCGAGGCATCGTTGTCACAGAATTCTTGTTTAACTTTTTTACACTGTTGCTGGTCCAACAGCTGGCTCCTTAAGGAATTTTTCCAGCCTCAGCTCTCTTCTAGCCCAGCGACTGAGCTGTTTCCCCCACACAGTTAAATTTCATGACCGGACTTTTCATTCACTCCACGCCATTATCCTTCATCCCTGTGTGGAGATAATTCTTAGTGACTTGTTCCACAATTTCTGGAGCCATTCCAGCCCAAGTTTCTCTCCAACCTACGAAGCGTTCTGCTCACATCTTCATCTCGCCAGAGCCTCGCTGCAGGAGACTCCATTGCCATTCGACATTCCTTTGTGCCCCTATCAGAGTTTAAGTTCCCACGGCTCATATTCTCTAGTTATGTTCCGTGTACCGCCAAATGTCGAGCCGGGAACCACACATCGCTGTATCAACAAAAACTGATTACGGAGCTTAGCTTCTGGGACCTCTGCAAGGATCCTTATCATAATTATACGATGCCTGCGGAGAGGCTTTTTCACTACTTTCTCTCCAGAGGGGAGGCTATTTCTAAAGGCTCCGTTTTGATGAACAAACCCCGTTCGAATGCCATTTACGAAACAAAATGTAAAAGCAAAATAAACAAGGGAAAAATCACTAAGTATAGAAATCCCCGCTTGCTTGGTTTTCTTCAATCGTCCGCTGTGTGCCAGCGGGGTGCTGCTTTCACCAACGTACTTTCACCCCTGACTCGGTTCCTGTATTCATCATCACGGCGAAGCTCGGCACGTAGCTATTACACTGTGCTTTAATCATTTCGAAAGGTACACCTCATATTTCAGATTTTACTTCAACCTGAACGAATATCTCCATTGGTTTCCGTCGAGATTACGCATCCGTAGCGAGACGCCAATGCACCCATGTTAAACTTTCTTCTTACAATACATTATCGATCGCACCTTTCCCTTATAATCTTTTGTGCAGCCCTCCTTTCATCCTTTTGAAGCGCCGTATCGAATCGCTTTCGCATCAATTACGATCTATGGATCGTCATAATGAGTTCCCTGGCTGGAGAATACAGACTGTAGAACGCAAGGTCTGCAATTTTTTACACTTTGGTAACGGTAAATCTACCGTCTGCTCTTAGCTACTCTGCTAGCATTCGGGTTCAACATGGTGAAAGCAGTCGATAGCATTGGCACAAGGTTCGGCCTGGAGTCTGAGGCGTGCATGCGTAGCCGATGATCGAAGAGCTTTAGAAAATCATCGGCCATGAAGAAATGATGATGGGGGATGAGAAATTCAAGACGTGGGATCAGAAGAGAGGATGAGGGTGTTGGAAAATGCCGTTCGTGAAATATGAGCTTGAATGAAGCAGCAAATCGATTTACCGCTGAATAAACCACAAATAGATACCAGCGATAGCAATTAGTTTCGACCCACAGGGCTTGTTAAGCTGAGGTGATTTGTGAAGTCCCTTGGCACATGAAACTGATGATGAGACAGGGCTCGTGAACAACGTCTCTTTCCTTACGCTAATACGGTGGTTTAGAAACAGCTAGTTCTGCGTGACATTGCATTGAACATAACTGTGTTACAGAAAACCCGATATTTTGTATTAAAATTGACAGGCTCCGATACATGGATTCTGGGAGGGTCAATCAACAAACTATTGGGCAATTGAATGAGATAACGCCCTGCATCGTAGGCTATGTTAGAATCGGTCAGAAAACAATTGGGCAATTGAATAGCATGGTTTTGGTCATCGTTTACGATAAACGTAATTAAAGTAGTTCTCAGCTCATTGAATGTAGCCTTAACGTTCGCCAACTTGATCATCGCCATGAAAATTCGCCAGCTCATGATACTTTGAACTGCGTAGTGTAACTCTAATTCGGACTGCATTAATGACTTGAAGGCTTTTGAGAAGGACGTCATAGTAATTACAAGGACGACAGACCCTTCTCCTGGTAGGCCAGATCCCCTTACATCCCTTTCTAACGAGCAGGTTCCATCAAATCCAACACGCTGTCATACTCAACAAATCTGCGAACAAACCTCCTAAGAGGGAAAGCTAACATGTGGTAAATACCTAAATCGTACTTTCCCCTAACTTGTACGTGTTTACTTTCTCCAACTTTCCCAATTAGCCACAAAGTAGCAGGGAATGAACAAAGCCACACAACTTGCATACACAGTACAGCTTCACAACTCCTCAAAGCACAAATCACAAATAATGAGCCATTGCCACTACCAGAGACTCCGGCAGACTGAATTCACAATACGAAATCTTAAAAGCGAGACACGGCTTTGAACGAGAGTTGTTGCGGGGAGGAAACGCGAAGCAAAAGCACTGCGGCCTCGTGGTATTTGCGGTCTAGGGCGGGAGAAAGGCACAAATTGTTCTTTGTCACAGTCCGTACGAAACCAATTCAGCGTCAATTAATCTTCGCTCTATCTCACGTTCTATTTCTCAGAGTAAACAAAAGATGAGCAACTTTTGTATACAGCAACTCCAACAAACAGGAGGTAACGCCGTCCTTCTCTCTCGTCGTCTCTCGCACTGAGTATAATGTAAGTCTTACCACCCTGCATCAGGCAGGGAGCATGGGAGAAAGCTATCCGGCAATGAAACTTTAGGTACAAAAGCAGCTTTAAATTAAGCTTAATGCCTCCAGCACCTATTTACTAAATGTACAACTGAGGATGCTCTTTTGTTCCAAGTTGCGAAGATCAACTGTATGCTAATCAGCAACACCACCATCGTCACGCACCATGTACGGCGTAGCATCGTGCATGTATGTATTACGCTCGGAGTGGTGAAAACTCGTGAAAGTAATCAAAAGATGATAAAGCGAGCCTACCGCCATGTGAAAGCAGGAGAGAGAAAGCAAAAAATAATCCTGTTAAAATGCATCTAACGAGCACACTTTCACTCTTGGTGAAAGGAGAAAGCGAGTCATTTCGTAATGCTTAATGCTAATGCTTTACTCCAAACAGCTTGCAAAGAGCCGCGTGCAATGGCAGGAGGAATGCCATCACGGTCCATCAATTCGAATACTGGTGAGGACATAAAGTTCGAGGTGTCGGAGAAAGTGTTGAGGCATTAGTGCAGGCAATTCCTCCAAATGCACTTTTGCCGTTGGGGTTTACGGTTTTACGTCACTATAAGCGTATGCAGTAGCCGGCAGCAAGAAAGAGTAGTCTGCAGTCTGCAATGCTGACGAGGTGCATTCGGTATTCTGCAATGTAATTGGTTTGCATTCGTCTGCGATAGTACTGCAGGTCACTCTTGCATCTATCGTTAATATGCTCTCGTATTTTTTCAAGAAACATACAAACTCTTGCAATTTAATAGTCCAAATTTTCAATAAAGCTGTTTAATATTTCAACGTAAAACGTTTCTATCGTCAGTTTTTGGAGCTTTCTTAGACCTAATTTTAAGTAACCAGTTCCTGAAGACGCATACGAAAGCCTGGCATAGGCATAAGTGAAAAACAAAAGTATTGCATGCGCATGCCATGATTTTTCAAGTTTAAAGCAAATCATGTATTCCATTGTAAAAATAAAGCCACTCCGCAATCCTGTCAGAGCTCCACCATTGTTTAAGCATGAAGACAGGAGAGCGGCTTCTCGTATATTTTAATGAGGTCGAGTGACACTAACGTATGCTTTCCAAATCAAAGTGGAGAGAGCAGGACATACAATATCCATTGAGTGAAAGTAGGAGTCACTCGATCCTAGTTGTAATTGAGGTGGTAGCATGACATTTGCATGATTGTTAAACTTTCGCTCGAAAGCCGTCAAGATAATGGCCATAGAAACTTATTTAAAGCAAGAGAAAGTTCACTTTCTCTTCCTGTATCTTCCGCCTCAGTGTCACTCACACACGGTTTTACCATCTCATAACAAGTGTGTCTGCACACAGTGGATTTGTGTTGTAAATAAGGGATGATGGTGAAAGCAGTGAAAGCAGTGAACTGCAGGTACAGGAGCAGAGATACAACACAACCGGGCCGAGGTGTAAGCCGCAGTTCTCCTCTGTCGCCTCAAGGCGGATTGTTAGTTGCAGCTTGTCTGGAAAGTTGAAGCGATGTTGAGCACCTCTACCAGAATTTGGACTGACGAGCCTGGGGAGATAGGATGAGAGGCGGAGGGAAATGAAGCTCCGCATTCAGTCTCATTGATGCACACAGAGGCAAGATACGTTTCCGCGCCTCTGTATTTAGCGTGTCGGAAGTGCGAGTGTTTGAGGAACACATTTCAAACGCTGCTTTATTACCCCGCCTGACAGTAAATAAAGAAAAGTATAACAAGTTCCCGGAGATGGAGTGAAATGGAGGGGAGGAAAAGACGAACATTTTTACTTTGGAACAACAACATCCGAGGGGAAACAGAACCGAGTCATCATCACCGCCTTTCCAACTGCATCATCCCAACCTAAAGAATGTACCTAAGCAAGCATCTTATTTCTGTCGGTAGAGACGGGTAGTGTGTACACGTTTACTTTCGCAGCTCTCTTGCCTTTGTTCTCTTTTTAACACTTTGTCCTGCTTTGTACATGACATGGTACATACAAGCCATGCTACCCACGCCTAGATTGTACGCCTAAACTTCTGAACTTTCACCATGGCTAGTAGTACGATCCTCTCTTGGAAATTAAACCTGGAACAATAATTGATTCAACAAGGCGATGCAAGACGGGAAACTGATGCGAGGCCTATTTTCAAACAATGCGCCGGAACTTGAAACGGATGCGGTGGAAACATTCCGGCGCTGTATCACAGCAGTCAGTCACGGAGAAAGCGGAGAGAAAAATGCAGGGATGAGATCACGCCTAGCTCACAGCTTTGGATTTCAGAGGAGGGAATTTTCCGAGGCAATAATCGTAAGAAAAATGGGAACTTGCAAGCTTGGATACC
>VRMD01003026.1:0-11797 GCA_009872375.1 Sminthurides bifidus | reverse complement strand
CTGCAGTGGGGAGCTTTAGCGACGTGGGTGGTGCTTTTCCTACACGGTGAGTCTCAAGAGTTTTACTCGCATTTCCCGTCCAAGTCCCCTGTAATGCAAGAAATCTTTGCCTCAAGTTTTGAAAGCTGGCAGCGACAGCACGTCAGATATCTTGAAGAAATTTTAACAGCGGCAAGGGTCAAACTTGAAGCTCACGTGGCCTAAAATCAATGCAGCAGTTGCAAGTTTTAGTTCGAGAGCTAAGCTAGGTCCCGGGACTAATGGAAGTTTGACTTGGCAATAAGAGCAAGAGGATTGAATACAGTTGAATATACGGAGCTTGTACTCCTAGGCTGAAGCATCAGCAGCTTCTATTGAAATGAAAGAGCCGGCAATTTTCTCCTTTAGCTCCACGGAAAAAGAGTAGACATTTACATTTTCTAGAAAAAGTTCCAGGAAACTTTAAAGTTCATTTGCTGCTAATGGTTATTGGAAAATCAAGGTTCTGAATTGCACAAATTAACTGAAAATAGGAAAAATTAGTGCCTTTGGCTCCAACTCCGAAACTTGATTACAGGGGTAAAAGTTTCTTTTGCAGTACTAATGGAGAAAAGAGTCCATTAGTAATGTAATTAATAGAGGTGAATGAACTTGAAGGTTAAGACGATCAATGAAGGCCTGACCTTGAGTGAAGCTGGGTGTGTGAACACGGCCAATTATGTAGTTAAACTTGTCTCATCACCGTACTAAAAGCCAACTATGAATCACCCTAACTTACAATTAGCTTATTTCTTGCACTTTAGCCTAAAGAACCTACTGCATTATGTTTATTTTCTGCAATGGGATTCATTGTAGAGGAAGGCCTGGTGGCCACTTTTCTGCTAATTAGAATTCGAAAAATGACCGCCTATTCTTCTTTCACTTTCAGGTTTTCTCGGAGTAGTTTTAAAAATTTCAGAGACCGCGTCCGTCTTCTGGTACATTTTGTTCGTAATATTCGTGACATACGCAATGCTTCCAATGCCCTTAGCGTAAGTGGCTCCATTTGTATGCATTTCTCTACTTGATACCGTGAACTTTCTCCCATGATTTTCTGCGACTTGCTATCATCTCAAGAAAAGTCATTATAACTGCTTATCTCTCATTTGGTATTATTTTAGATGGAGTGCCTTGGCAGCTTTTATTACAGCAATAGTTCATCTCGTCATGTCGTTTAATTCGTACTGCCTTACAGTAAGTTGTAAAGTAAAGCTCTGGTGGAGTTTTATTCTTCGGCATTTGCCAAGCTTCGTTTGCTTCTTCCCCTGCCCTTGAATTTCCCCAAGAGCTCCTCAGCCTCTCTGAGAGAGAAACGTTGTTGAGACTGACGGAGGAGACGCGTATCAATTTTCTTTCACTCTCATACACACAGTCCGCTCACTTTTGGCAAACATTGCAAGCTTTGAAATGCTTTCAGGGGGACTGCCTCGCCAAGATAGTTTGTGCGGATACCTTGCTTTTCTTAGGGATAAATCTTGGTGCTTTGTACACGGCGTTTCTCACCGACCGGGGCCAACGGAACGCATTTCGAGAAACGCGGCGTTACATTCAAGGCCATTACAAAACCAAGAGGGAGAATGAAAAGCAAGAACGTTTACTTCTTTCCGGTAAATTACTCTTTGGTTTCCCTTATTCCTACATCCTTCCACGGCATCGGTACCAATTTTATCTCTTTTCTCTCTCTCTTATCCTCATCCATCCACTTTGTGTGTTGTCTTTGCCCAGTTTAAACTCTCCCTCTCTCCCTTTATTATTCTGATTTCGTTTTCACTCCCGCTCTCCACTTTGACTGCTGGGGTTTGAAACTTGAGATGATCGCGCTATTTTTCTTTTTCTCCATTTATTTCCTCCGTTTAAAA
Organism: Sminthurides bifidus; assembly: GCA_009872375.1. Lineage (NCBI taxonomy): Eukaryota > Metazoa > Arthropoda > Collembola > Symphypleona > Sminthurididae > Sminthurides > Sminthurides bifidus. The sequence goes on along the minus strand of VRMD01003026.1, from coordinate 9,920 downwards.
GCAAAACCTTGGTTCCTCCGGTTCTTTTCTCCGAATCCATTCACTTTTCATTCCGTTCTCCTTGTCCTGTGTATGCGTTGATGCGTTGGAGATGAATGAATTCTCTGTGGTTTGGCAAACTAATCATGGAAGCTGGTCTGGAATGTTGTTCTACTTGGTTTTTTCTCTCGGACGAAAAGTTGATGTAATGCAATGAAAACGTTGGATTTTAAACACAGTTTTACCCAAGTTCGTCGCTGCGGAACTTGTCCGTGACCTTGTGAGTTCTTCTCAGGAGGAGTTTTCAGAGTTCAAGCAGTTCCATAAAATCTACTTGCATCGCTACGAGAACGTGTCCATCCTCTTCGCGGATGTGAAAGGCTTTACAGGTACGTATTAGGCTCGTACATGTGAGCTATCGAATGTTATTTGCTCCTGCTTTTACTTTTGCTTATTCATCTTGTTCGCCGAATTGTTATGATTCTATTTCCGGGCGGAAATGCTGCCCGAGCAAAGTGCTCTTCCAATAGCCTTGGATTAAGATTGTGCATAGGCGAGAGCTCTGAGCTGTGCAGATTCTTCATTCGACAAGGGGTAGGAATTACGGCTGGGTGGCTTACAGTCAGTCCGATATCTTCAAGGGCGGAAAGGAATGAAGCCACAACATATAGGAAAAGGATAAAGCGGGAAGAAATCAAACGGATGAATTTAGGCTGCTGCCCTTGCAGAAGATAAGAGCGAAATTGTTCAAGGGAGCAATGCAGCGGAGCATAATTTAATGATATTGCCGAATACATGCATACACAGGCATCCATTTTGAGCAGGTGACGGAACTTAAATTGAAATTTCGGTCTTGATTGGATTTTTCCTAGAATTGGCCAGTAGTTGCTCCCCACAGGAGCTGGTTCGGATTTTGAACGACTTGTTCGGCCGGTTCGATAAGTTAGCGACGGTAAGTAACGAAAGCCTGCATGATGTGCATACAGGCTGTTATCTTGTAAGAGTCAGTTAATCATGAAAGTGAAGGTTAGGGGTCAGTTATTAGCAAATACATACCTGAGTAGCTCAATTACTCAAGGATTTTTGAAGTTTTGTGGCGGTAATTTGTGTCTCCAAGGGCTAATGAACGGGAATATTTGTCCAGGAAACTAATTGCCTTCGAATTAAACTTCTTGGTGATTGCTACTATTGCGTCAGTGGACTTCCTGAGACGAGGCAGGATCATGCCATGTGTTGTGTGGAATTGGGTAGGTGTTTTTTGAGTTTTCAATGAAAGTTTCTCTCCTCAAGAAAGAAACTTCCTTGGGTATCTCATATTACTTGAGGCAAACTCAAACTTTGTTGAAACTGGGAAATGGGAATAACCGTGCTGAATTTCACGCCTTTTTTATGCCACAGGTCTCCACATGATTCGAGCAATCCGTTTCGTTCGTCAAAACAAGCAAGTAAGTACATATCGTCTGATGTACTTGTCATGTCCCAGTTTCCGTCCTGGACTGGGGGTTGAGCCTGTTGTTCCCAACTGTTTTGTCTTTTGACGTTTAAGAATTCATTTAGTCAAGCACTTTGATGTTTGAAAGAGGAAGGGAAAAAAGGCTGACAAAGGGAAAAGTGACAGGGAGATTGTGTCAAAATGCCGCACGCTCTCCTGAATACTAAGTGTGGGAAAACATGTTACTTTTTTGCGGTGCAGGTCGGCCTGGACATGCGCATAGGGATTCACTCCGGGAGCGTTTTGTGCGGAGTGCTCGGTTTGCGGAAATGGCAATTCGATATTTGGTCTCATGATGTGAACATCGCAAACCACATGGAATCTGGCGGAGTACCAGGGTAAGCGCAATCAATTTTCGCTCACAGTAAATCTTTGTTGTGTGTAGCCCGTAAGTATCGAGGAGGGTTTGATGAGCCTTATCATGAAACAGAGCGGCTTATAGACAGAATTATACTTATGACTCTTATTTCCTGCAACTTCTCTCATGCGGAAGGAATGCGGTTTGGATTTTTGACGTTCGCAACTCTCCGCTCTTGAATTCACAGAGAAAGCGGGGTAGCAATTCCGCCGAAATAATAGGATGCTGATGCATTTTGCTCACGTGGCAATTCTCACCATTTTAGTATCACGCTCCGCAATTACTCGGCTAAACTTGAGTTTTGCACGAGACGGGAGCGATGCTGAGGAATGGGCGAACGCCAAGCCGTCTCCGAAAACTAATGTCATGAAAAAGAGCAAGAGTTTTCTTGTCCTCTGTTTCGTGTAAATGAGTTTTGTGCATTCCTTTGGAAGAAAATGAGAGTAACTTGAGTAGGAGGAGCANAGTTTTGTGCATTCCTTTGGAAGAAAATGAGAGTAACTTGAGTAGGAGGAGCAATGATGTATACACACCGAGTGGAGAAATGAGCCTGAGTTTGTCGTGCTTCATTAATAAGTTTTCCTTCTGTTTGCAGGCGGGTTCATATCTCCGAAGCCACGCTGAAATGGCTCAGGAACCTCTACGAGGTGGAACCTGGTTTGGGGCACGAACGGGACAATTTCCTCAAGGTAAGCAAGAAAACAAGCAACTTTTCTAATCTGTGCTGGATAAACTCCACAAGTCTCGAATGAATGCTGGAGAAATACCTTCACTCTCCGTGAGTTAGGAGACAAGTAGCGCAATTTTCCTCGGCAATTTTGCGACTTTTTCACGCTCTTGCAACGCCTTCCTGGTTAAAGGAGGCATACGTTACAGAAATACGATAAATAGCGCGGCATTGATTTTTTCCCAAGAAGAAACCTGTAATGACCGCGAAAGTGAAATAGGAACGTGGGAAGGCTTTGCAGAATCAAGGTCACAATTTGCTCTTGTCATCGAATTAGAGAAAGGGGCAGAGACATTCAGTCAGCCGGCAGGTGCATTGTCGCTCTGAAAATACTTTACTCTAATCTGGCATATGGCTTACGTTCACACATGTGTACATGTTAGTGTGCACGACGTTGTCTTTTTCGGAAAGAAAGCCACACGTCTAGACTCGGAATCTTTCACCAAGAGGGGGGAGGGACGTGTACAAGGTATTTTTTACAGAAAATCTAAGCGCCATTTTACGCTCAAATCCAAGCTGTTACAAAAACTCTAGCTTGTGCAGGCCTGAAGCTTGGAAGTCGATCGCTGTAACAAAATTTGTTCCAAATGTCGTGCCCATCTATCATGCTAATAACCCGTTTCGATCTGATACCGCGTGGGATGAGTGTATACGAAAGAAATGATTTCTTATCGAGCGTAATTTCAAACTTGAGTTGATTTATCGTAAGAGCATGTCAGGATTTTATCGTACGGTGTATTTCTCCGAGCGGTTATATTGAGAGAAAAATCTTTTCTCTAAAAAAACGAATTGACAGTCCAAGGAAATAAAGAAGCAGGCATATCTTCTCAAGATAGGCTCAAGCAGTTGCTCACAGGTTGACGGTTTACGTTGTAGATTAGCCTCTTTAGCGCAATTTAATCCTACGTTCCTTTGGAATTGACTCCTACCAAAGTTTCCATCATTTGAACTCGTTATCCGCCTACTAGCTTGGACTTTTGTAACATGTACGAGTCCATTAAGCTGTTAACCTCGAACCAAGACGTTTTTGAACTAAAGACAGCGTTACTGGTAGATAAGAAGTTTTGCCTGAAAGCAACCGAAGTACTTGTAGGGAATAATTAATGCTTGGCAATATGAATGCATGCTATAGTGATGCAAAATTGTACATGTACCTTTTCTGGATCAGCATACGGTGGAACTAAGGCTGGATGAATCAGAAATTGTATGCCTGTAATTTTGGACGGCATATAATGGAATGCTTAATGTGGTGAATTTTTGAGAAGTTACATATACGCCCTGCTTTTAAAGAGAATTTTCAACGGATTTTTTCCCTCGGCGCTTTATGCTCTCTTTGGAAGCATGTGCACAGCCGAAAGTTTCAAGTACCCAAAATACAAACGAGAGAAGCACTGAAGCACAAACAGAACTCTTGTGGAAGGATAAGATCTGTTGGAAGATGACTTAAGACGCTTTTATGTACTCCGTCTCCATTGTAGTAGTTTACTGTTGAGTGGGAGAAAGCACTGGCGGCGGCATTCTTCCCAGGGAAATAATGAAACAAGTCTTGGTAGAAAACGTCCACCACGAGACCGGAGTCAGCTTGGAATGCAGGAGTGCTATTTTGGGTGAATGGAAAGAATTTGAAAGAATTTCCGGCTTGCTCTCGTGATCTAAATAATCGGTTGACTCTCCATAGATTGATGCATGGATGTCGTCCCAGTTTTGCTTTGTGATTCTGTCCGGTATCACTTTTCGCTTTTAGAATTCTTCATAGAAAATTCTCTCCGAGTGTATATCTCGCCGTAATCCATTAAATCCGCTCAAATCGAAGCACCCGCTCTCACAGCTTGCCAGCTTGCTTTCCAGCTTGCCACATGACTTGATTTTCTCCCTCCGTCGCTGTCCTTCTTGCATCCCATGTGCTTTCTCCTCTTTCACCATCCGAGCCCGGAGCAGTGAATTTGTACTTGGCCGATACGGGCATTGTAGCCAGTAACCAATTCGGACTTGGGTCCTCAGTTATTTTTGCCACGCAGATATATTAGCTATAAGTACCCGTCCTCGTCCCTGCTCTCTGCCCGTCGACAGCTAATCTGTCACTTTCTCCACGTCTTTGTCCCTGAATCCAATTTCGTACATGGCAGTGCATGAATGCCTCCATGATGGGGGCAACTTCCAAGCTCAAGTCTTCTTCTTCCTCTTGTATTAGCTCGGACAAGGAGGTCCGACAGTTTCCAATGCGGTACTTGAAGCCGTGACGGCTTCCGAATTACATTCCATCATCATATGCTCGGCTAAGAATAGCTACACTACTCCGTGATGGATAGGCGATATTAGCTCGTGTGCATGTGGGCAGTAAAACTAACGGCGAGTGCTGCGGCAAGTTCTTTTGCTCTCACAAAATACTAACTCAAAGAGCGACTTTCTCTCCTCTCCCTGGGATTTTCCTCCACATCCATCTCCAGCTACTTTGAATACTTTAGCGGCTATGTCAATTTTTGCTGAAATTGTTGACTTATGCACAACTCCGTTATGTATGCTCTCTTGAATCTCAAGTTTGTAAAGCCCCTGCACAAATGATGTGTTTCCGCATCATGATTCTTTAATTGGACGAGCTGGAAGCCCTCCTTGGAACCTGTTCGCATCAAAGGTAGAGGTGCCGACCACGTTTTGAATATTTTGAATTCATTGTGCATGAAAAATTCCATGTTCATGGTCCATTATGTAGCAAGGAAGGCAGGGGTGAAAGGGAATTCTAAAGATGTTGGCCTACATTTAAATAAATAGTTACTCAGTGATGAAGATGGAATTGAACATGGCTTAGATTAGTAAAATTAATTGAATCATAGGGGAAAAGTAAAACAATCAATAAGGCTGACACGCCAGCTAATTAATTTACTCCTTCTTCCCTCATTACTTCGGGTGTATTCCCCTGCGAGAAAGGCAAAGGAGAGAAGAGGATGATGTTGCAAGTTTTGTTGAGTTGCAAAAGCATGCTGGTATACGGGCCGTGGTGAGGTTGAGCAACTCGATTGACTTTGTCTACCAAGATGCAAATTAATCCCCAGCGAAGGAGATAATCTGGCGTGGTTGTTTGTGTAATCGATAACATGGTATGACTTGGTGTGCTTTGTACTCCCATCTATATATTCCGTACATTGTCATCAAGCATGTAAAGATGACTCATGGTTACGAGTTACGACCACAAGTGCACCAGTGGGCCTTCATTTGGGTTGTTGATACTGTAGTATAAAGTCGTATCAACTTCCGCACCATCAATCAGTCATGTCTGACTTGCTAAATAAACTCGTGCAAATTTTTCCAGCTAATGGCTCTCCTGGAGAATGAGGCATTAAAGTAAATCTCAATGCAAACAAAGCTTTCCTTCGCCCCACCCTTTCAGCTATCTCGCTGGGGATGAATTATTTGCGATTGTCAGGCGTAAATCTGTCTGTTCTGCTGGTTGTCCTGGTGGAAATGCTATCATAGTTCTGCAACCGTTTCTCCATGTCCATAGTTTCGTTTGGTTACACGCCACCATGTTGCTGTTATATCCCGTGCATTCAACCTCGGCCAGCATAACGGTGTTGAACATGTCTTACTTTTACTCCGGGTCGCAAAGTCACTGGAGCAATTCTAGGGGCATGAGGCTTGCCTCTTGGGTTAATGTGGTATGAATCCTTGTTCCTGCCTCTCCTGAGCTTGGGGGCAGTGGAAGTTGGCGGGTAAAAAGTTTTGGAATTGCAAAAAGTGCACTGAATCCATACTAAATTGTGGGAGTGCTATCTGTAATTCGGCTCAAGGCTACGAATACAACCACGAGGGACGTTTTCCGCGATAAAAGCTTGGGCCTAAGGAAGTCTTGGGCACGAATCGTGCCCTGTCTCTATTTGTCTCAAGCCTAATAAATTTCAATTCCTTTTCAATATTCTCTTTTTGGATTTTTTTACTCTTTTCTATTATATAGGTTCTGTGCTATCGGCATCGGTCATCAGTTTCTTTGAGTGGGAGTTCCCGTTGTTCGTAGCAACTTGAGAGTGTGTAGTTAGGCGCTACTCCTGCCGTAGGGTGAATTGAATTTGGAGATGCTTTTCCTCGTGTCGTAAGGGCAATTCGTACATTTGTCGGGTAACTTGGTTTTTGCAAGGCCACAAATCATGTAACGTCATTTGCCTGCTCCATCCAGCGAGTTAACCTCGTGCTCTAGTTCTTTTTCGAGGTAAACAAACACAAACAAATGAAATCAGGAATTCCGCTGTATCTCTTTCTACACTTCTTTCCTTCATTTTACCGTGTATCCGAATCTTCCAAACAATGTTGACATGTGGTGTCAGCATGGCATAATATTTACTTGGTTCTAGACCGAATTTTTACTGTTTGCTGTGCACTTTTCTGTCGTCATCACCTTGTCATAATGCTTACTTGGGAGAGAGCAGACCTTCGGCTGGGTTGAGAGATGGTTAGGTGGTGAGGCAGTTGTGCAAGTGAAAGTATGTGAAAGCTTTACTGGTAACGAAGTTGAGTTTTGCTTACAAGAACCTATCCATTAGGGCTGGAAGAATTTGGGCTGGAATATTATAAAGCAGAAACTAATTTCCGGCAAGATGTCCAAGAGCTAAAGTTTTAATTTTATAATGTAGTAACTTCCTTAAAAGCAGGGACTCGACCCACACAAACTTGAGCTGCTGTAATTTCAAACTTCGGATGGATAGCATTTTTTCCGTTGAGTTTCCCGGTTGTAATATCCGGATGTTGAAACTAACTCATTTAAACTGTGGTCGGTATAATTTTAAGTTTTGGAGTCAAGTTTGCTCTGGGGACTTTTGAAAGCTGCGGGAAGTGTGGTTACTGTGTTGTTTACAAACGTCACAGTTTGAATTGAGTTCAAGGAATTAGCATTATATTCAATAAACAATGGTGATTGTTGGCACAGAATAGAGCGGGTCATGTCAAAGTAAAAAGCCTCGTGCACTATTAGAAAATTAGAATAACTTGCAGTACTGCTTGTCTTCCTAAAACGCTTTATTCGTTACTCAGCCAGATGAATCTCTTGCTTTAGTTAGAATTGGGACACATATTAAATTCTGGGGACGCCAAGTTCATAATATGGCATTTAGGGGAAAGCTTTCCATAGTTGAAAGATTTACTTAAGAATGATCGACAATCAGATCATCGGATGCACAACAGTTCAAATTTCTAGACTAATGTGCTTAGTGTATAAGAGCCAACTACCTAGAACATATAATCATGGTGAATACTGCAAGCCGTGTACACCAGAGGGACTAGCATTAGTACGGACTTTCTGCGGTGTCCACAGATTGCAAAAAACGCGAAAATGTACCGTTAGACTAACACTACTTCATGAATTTTGCGACAACAATTGCTCGTGATTGATGTTTTATCGTACTGCAGATGCTACAAGAGCTGAATTCACTTGGCTAAGAATGCACTAGATATTAAGCAGTTATTTAGAAACAACTTACGAGTCCTTGGCTTTCAACGCGACTAACTTTACGGACATTTTTACAAGAATGGGACGTAGGATACATTCTATCAATTGTTTTATGAATTATTAAGTTTTGATGTAAAAACCCGTATGACGTGTAAAACCCCGCACGGCTGTGTTAAGTGCTATCTTAAAGTTATGCTTCTCCTTGAGTATAATTGCCGTCTGGTAGATAGCCACCCTGAAACGGATACCATTTTCTTTCGATTCTTAGACAAGATAACTCTTTCCTGCGAAACTGAGAACTTGGCTTATACCAGCCAATGAGAATAGATTGGGAAATGTGGTTCGTTGAGAAGTATTCGATACTAAGCATTTCCTTAATTTTACGATTGTTACCGATAACGGCAGAAGTGCTAGACTTGACATTAGCGGCAGGTCCCTCTCAGCAAAGTATTACCGGTGACCGTATTGGGATCAGTAGAGAACTGAATTCTTTTCGAACCGAAGCCTTCTTGAAAGAAGAGTCCCACATACCTGTAACAGCTTTCCTTCCAATTTTCGAAAATTCAATGCTGGTTTTCCGCGGATCAACAAAGCTTTTTGATTTCAGTTCCATTCATTCTTTGGGAGTTCCGCTTCTGCATTTAAAACCTGCAGATGAAAACGAGGAACCCAAAATTTATCGTCATATTAAGCGATCTAGATTCAAGCGGTTTGTTCGACATTAAGTCAATGTTATTGGAGACGATGAAACGCTTATATATCGCGACATGCCTCACGAGGAAGAAAATGTGATACCTGTGTATCCGCAAACGTTCATAGTTTTTCGTCCAACTAGAAACCAGGAGGTAACCTTGAACCTAACAACGCAGATGATATTTTTCGTTTTTGAGAGGATAGCTCGATCGATTGGATTCCTGTTTAACTACGATATGATTTCCAAAAGACCTCTAAATGCTTTTGTATTCTGTAGCACCTGCAATTATCAAAAGGAGATGTTTCAGACTAGAAACCGTCCAATAGATGCACCTAGCTTTAGCATTCACTGGAACTTGAATGATGTTGCAATTCAATTAATGACGATGAGGACAAACATTACAGGGAATGGAAAGCTTATTTTGTGAGAATTGAAAGATTCCAGGGATTTGGACTGTTATCAAGAGCAGTTAACTAAATTCATTCGGTTGGACGAATTCTCCAGAAATGCAAGTAGGGATGATAGAAGCCGAGTTTGGGTAATGGATATACAGTAGACTCTCTCATTAACAACATCGCAGGGGACTGACGAAATAATGCCGCTAATCAGAGCATGTTGTTATTCGGAATAACAACATCAAGGCACTAATCGGAGCTTGTGGTTAAATTCATAACAAAACGCGAAACAGAACTTCAAGTTATCGCTATTTTTATTAAATTGAATAAGCTGAACTCACATTCACTTGGTTTCAAAACCATTTCCTACATTTTTACATGTTTGCACCATTTGTTCACACATGTAATTTACCTTTAGTTACTCCGATCTAGCCGACAGTTCACGTTTCATCCTGCCGTTTGAGCTTATTGGCCTGGCGTTTGCCACTCATGTTGTTAATGAGAGCGCATAGCCAACCAAAACGACTTGTAGAGGATGAAAAACAGTGTTACTAATAAGAATGCATTCTCATTAGTGACTGTTGTTATTTAGAACGTTGCTTACATGCATTTATATGGACAGGTGGCAGGGGTCGCTGTATGATGTTGTTATTAAGAGTAATGTCACTAGTGGGGGCGTCACTAATGAGAGATTTTACTGTAGCTAAATTTAAAATCTCTGTTTTAAAAACGTTATTTCCGGTTGTTCAAGGAACCCGGGCTTCTGACAGTAAAATATTGAGCGACTGCGAGTACATTAGTGACGCAGAGAAAAATGGTAAATTTTTAAAGTCCTGTGCTA
>VRMD01003025.1:0-11802 GCA_009872375.1 Sminthurides bifidus | reverse complement strand
CAGATTTTTTTTGGTTACCGTAAAGTATAGTTCAACACTATAGAACCAAAATGCAGTATTCGGTAACCAAAGTTTGGTTACCGTAAAGTGAAGTCCTCCCGAGTACTTTAATATTTGGGTAACTTTCATTTTGCGTGGTCTCTGCATTTAATTGTTCCGCTAATCATCTTTCTTTTTTCTCAAAGGACTAAAGCTGTTGAGCACAGCGAGGCGAGTTTTACGGGGGCTTAATTTGCGGTGCACAAGCCGCATTTGCAATTGTCAACAGCAACGGAAAACTCGCTTGAACACATTTGAGGAACAACTAGAGTCGTTTCCATAATTGGCCGCCGACATGGCGATGGGAATGCAGCGTCGCGCAAATGTAAGTTCAGTCAATATCAATTTGAAACCATGCAGTCTACGTAGTTTAGTTAAACAGTATCACATAAACCTAATTGCTTAGACACGAGTGACTGAAGACGGTTGAATCAAACTCCAGTGACACGTTCTTTCATTTCAGGTGCGCTTGCCTCCAGAGGTGAACCGGGTTCTTTATGTTCGTAATCTACCTTACAAGATAACAGCAGAAGAAATGTACGATATCTTCGGAAAGTATGGACCAATTCGTCAAATCAGAGTGTAAGGTTTCTTTACAGAATCAAGGAATTTTTCAGAATCGGGGATATTTTGAAGTTGACCGTTAGCAAGAGTTCGCATTATACGCACGTAGTTTCAATGTTCATGGATTCTTTTTCTGATGCAGCGGAAACACTCCAGAAACCAGAGGAACTGCGTTTGTAGTCTACGAAGACATTTTCGACGCCAAAAACGCCTGTGATCACTTGTCAGGGTTCAATGTCTGTAACAGATATCTGGTTGTCCTTTATTACCAAGCGACGAAAGCGTTTAAGAAGTTAGATGCAGAGAAGAAACTAGATGACATTGAGAAGATGAAGACTAAATTTGGATTGGATACGCCAGAACAGAAATAGTTCGCACGCTATTAAGACTGTGATTGCGTCTCACTCAGCTGTACATAATGGATTTTGTAAATCTACGAGTTTTTCAGACACAATTTAAGTTCTATCAATTATTACCGTATAATTACTAATAGTTTTGACGCCAGCGTTATCATTAATTCTGTCATGGACCCATAGTAGCAAACATCCTGCTATTGCTTACAATTATTGTGTTTTGAAAGAGTGTTTACCTGTTGTACTAGAGTTGCTTGGCAGCATTTGGATTTTTGTAATAAATAAGCTTTTGTTAGAAGTGAAATGACATTGTGCCCATTTGTCGGATTAATCAAGACTTAAATCCATATTTGTCATTTACTGTGAATCACCAGTACTGATTAAAGTAGTAAGGACAAGGATGTCAGAAATCCTTGGGCGATGTAAACATGTATGTTTACGGACATTTGCATTGCATTGCCGGAGACCCACCTGCGAGCTTTCTCGTGTTGCATGCAGTATGCGGTAGAGCGTGTGGGCTTTAAGGCTTTTGCCATTTAATGCTGCATACGCAGGGATGAGCTCCACAGCACACTTTACGAACAGTGTGGTAAAGCGTACACGGTATACGGGAAAGCGATTGTGGAAAAATAAGATGAGGATTCATAGCGAGATTGATGAGTGAATTTAAAGGTGTTCAGCGGCTTGTTTAAACGTCTAATTTTGTGAATTAAAGTGATTTAAAAAATTATTTGATTTGGTTGAAATAATGACTTTGGTTCAATACGTCATTTTAAGGAAGGATTTGCAAACAATTTTGAACTGGCCATTGGGAGCTTTAATTGGTAAGTATTAAATTTAGCCACATGGCAATTCTTCCTATTTAGCATTAATTGCAGTATGTAGTATTCGCATTGATAGGATGAACTGTCTCCGGATGCGGCGCTCACATTTATTCAATAATTAACTTAAGCAATTTGTTCTGTCGGTAGTTTAAGGTAAATATAGGGATTATCCTTGGTTGGGATAATAGGGAAACCATGAAAAGCTCTCAGGACCATTGTGTCATCTTAAGTCTAATCAGATCAAGTGGAGTGCTGATTGGCCACGATCAGTCTTTATTATGTAGCAATGCTTTTTGTCACTTTTATCGTCATGCATGATGCATTAAAGGCTTCTCGTTGGGTTGCGATTGATCATAAGCGACATTAGTTTGACAGAACAATGTTCTTTAAATGCCTTGTGTCGTTTTATCCGTCGTTTGACACTTTCACGTTTAGATTTTACGCGTTGAGATTCCTGACGCATGGATTTTATATGTTGACGCTGGTAGTCAGTATTGGGAGTACCTTCGCCACAATGCAATGACATTTCTATCCCCTATGAACTTATGTAAGATCAGGCACATCTGCAAGTTCTTACAAATCGCAGTCACAAACATCCTCAGGAATTTCGAAGATACTTTCATGTTCGGCGCAGCATGTTATGCTGTTGAGGTTGGGTAGGAAGAATGGTCGGTTAGTTCTATCCTATCATGAAAAAGTGGCACGAATTTGGCAGCTAATCTAGTAAAAACTTGCTAGAGTTATTTGACAAGAGACAGTGGTCCCTCGATTTGATAAATGACTGTCACCTCTGCTAATTTTAGTGCTATAAGCTTGAACTCTGAAAGAATACCCGAGTAGTCGAAATGAAACTTGAGATGCACAGGACAGGTATATTAGACTGTTCTTTGAAAAATTCTGATGGGTGTAAAAAGTGGTTGTTCGTAGCGGAGTTGTGGTTATAAAGAGTGGCTGAGGAGTCTGATATTGGAATTCAGACTAAATGGAAGAGTAAATGATGTTCTGATGGAAAAACGATACCCTTAGCTTGATTTAAAGTTACTGAGATTTGTTCGGTAATTGTCTCTAGCTCAAGCTTGCCATGCTTCTACGGCGGTACTGCATATGCACTCGGAAGATGAGAACACGAAGGAATATTTCTCAAAACTGGACTCCATGCATAAGGTCGTCCTGCAGGCCCCCGATGCAGATTCGTTGACGGAGCTTGCGAAAAAGCTGAGTGCTGAGAAAATTGACTACAAGCTCTGGATCGAACAGCCGGAAAACATTCCGACATGCATTGCTGTCAAACCGTACCCTCGGAATACGATCAAGCCACTTGTGAAAGAGTTCAAGTTGTTTTCTTAAAACTTGGAAATGAATGAACTTTAGAATCAGATAAAAACAAGCAATTTCATCAGTTCAGTCTTTGTATTTTGGCAACTGTTGATGCAAAATGTTGAAGTAAATTGTAACTGATGATAATGGTTGGGTACATTTGAATACATGAAGGAGGTCATGAAAGCAATGCTCGGAATTCAGAGCTGCATCTCATATTTTGGGTTTCACAGAGCTTGTAAAATCATCCGTTGCATCACTTACGTAAGCGCTCATTGTAATTTGATGGTGATACTTTTTGATGCGAGGAAGAAATCGTACCGATAAAGCCAACAAAAAAGACCGGTGCTTCATTCATGCGCTGCGACATGATAACATGGCAAAGTTATTTCGGAAAGTTCAAGCTAGGGCGTAAGTCATGATAATGTGCGTTGGTAGATCGTAGAATGGGCTGATTTAACTCGACGCATTAATTCAAATAGCCTAGATTTTGTAAGTAAAGGCTATGAACCTAAAGGAAAATAGTCAACGTGTGTGGTGGTAGGGCTAAAATGAGATTGCACTTAAAGAAGTTGAAGGATATGATTCTATATTCGGTTTGGAAGTCCGCGTCTTCAGCTTCGAACCTGTGTAGAGCGGAACAGTACAGGAGAATCCAAGTCGTTTTTGCGGAGTTTTTTTGCTGAGAGTTGGAAAAGAGAGTTTTAAAAATAAATTTCGGCATAAGAGACGGGATAATGCTGTTTTCTTAAAATAATCGTGCCGCAACCAGGCTGGTCTCAGTCAGTTCACAGTTTTTAAGGTATCAGCATCACACGAATCGTGTGAAGTCCATGTTGAAATGTTTATAACATCGTTAATTTCAAACAATTAGCTTATGGGAGTTTGATTGAAAGTTTACAGTTGAGGTAATAGTTTTCAAAGCACATTGAAAAGCTGAGCTGTTGAAGAATTGTGAGTCATTAAGAAGGAAGCGAAAATTGGCGTTCGTTGATACAGACGTGATGAAAGGGACAAGTTACTGAGTAGACGGTGTCTGTGAGTGATTTTGCTGATTCGGATCTAAGAATTTTCTTGAAGTTATAACTGACGTGTGAACTTATGAGCTCTTTTTGTGTAACATTCTGTTCAAGTCTGGCGAGGAACTTGAACTTATGAGTTTCAACAAGTGACCATCGTATACATCACCAGAAGCGTTGTGAGATTCTGTTTTGGTGCTTTCCACCATTTTTGCTGTGAATCTCTAGTTTACTGAGCCTAAAAACAGTTGGCAACGAGTGTACACCATGAGCTCCAGAAATCGAATGCGGCAATCTGTTCGGAACAGGTCTGGGAGAGCCGGGTATGGCCGCAACAGGTCCTGGGAAGATCCTGCAGGGTTTGATGAGGGTAACAAGCAGGCCAAATTCAAAATTTTTTGTCGTTCACTAGCCACTTTCATGTGTACCCAAGTTGGCGTTGGGGGTATCATTGTCGGTTATGCCATTGTTGGTGCAGCTATTTTCCGAGCGATTGAAACTGGCGATGACGCGAAAGCTAACACTGAAGTTGCTAGTGTGTTAGAATTGCGAAAGCAAACTGCTGCTGTGCTGTGGGTTAATTACCAGGAAAATCCGTTTAATGAAACCGAGTGGAATATGGCTGCAAATCGAACGCTAGGCGACTTCCAGGCAAGCTTACTACAAATGACAATCCTAGTTTTTGAGTCGGTTGTATTTAGCTGGTTTCTTATTAAGGTTTTGTGACTTTGAAATGGTTGGTATTTCTTAGAAACTTGTCGTTGAAGCTGTTAAACGTGGATACAATGGGAAAAATGCTACGGAGCAATGGAACTTTCCAGCATCCCTCATGTTCACGCTGTCTATATTTACTATGATTGGGTATGGGAATCTCGTTCCACGCACAGATTGGGGCAAGGTTGTCACGATTGTCTACGCGCTGTTTGGAATACCGTTATATGTTCTTTACTTCTTAAATATGGGCCGTGCTTTTGCTAATGCATTCAAATGGGCCTATATCAAATTTAATTCATGTTCAGTTGGTAAGCTATTTGAGTCGTTGCCTTAGAAACCGTTGTCGTCCAATAGTACGTTGCAGTATGCCTGAGGATCTGGATTTATTTACAGGAAGTACACCTTCAAACTCTCAAGACGATGTTGCAGGGAATGGTAGGGATATTGAAGATGCTGACGAAGATGATGATGATACTGAAGATGAACAAATTGTAGTGCCAAGCACTGCCTCGATTTATGTTTTGCTAGGATACATCTGTATAGGAACAGTTATGTTTTCTGTGTGGGAAGGCTGGGGTTACTTGGATGCAGTGTATTTTTGCGTAACGAGTCTGTGTAAGATTGGCCTTGGAGATTTCGTTCCTGGGACACGCTTGGAAGAAAGTTTGGAGTCTAACCAAACCCGATTAATGATCAACTTTATTTACTTGCTTCTGGGTCTGGGTCTTGTAGCCATGTGTTACAATCTACTGAGAGAGGAAGTTCTAGCCAAGCTGAAAAGGCTCAAGACTGATGTTAGAGACTTGTGCGAATTCATGAAGAACGATTGTAGTTGTGCAAATGGAAAGTAAAAATAAGCCAGGACTGGAAAGTACTGGAGATTTTAGAAATATTAATGCGGGTTAGAAAATATGAAATTGTTAAGGGCTTTTTTAGTGGCGTTATTATTTGAAAGTCTCAATGGAGTGACAGAAATTGTGAGCTTAAAAAAACTTTCAGAGCGTGTTAACGGTATGAATACGAGTTGAGTACATCCTTCGTAAAGGACCAGCCATAGCCATTTAGTACAGTATATAACTGTTGCATGCGATCTCTATGGCGATCTGATTTATTTTAGGGCTTATCGGTGTTGACTGAATGATTTTTTCGATAGGTTTACTTGTGTTGACGATGTATTAGTCGAGCATGCTTGCTCACGTGGAAGTATCTGTAGGTGTTTTGTAATACGCTTTCAATATTTTTAAATGAACTTGCTAATATCTGATAAAAGAACTAGGCATGGCATTGTGCCGAAAGAAAGTCTTTCGTGAGAGCCGATCTGGAGACAGTTGATATTCTTCTTTACTGATTGAAAATTCGAATTTATTAGTTTAAATATAAGATTTAGACTAATGTTTTATGTAACTTTTTTCTTTAAGATGTGGAGTAAGTAGTCTAGATTTCTCGATTTGAATCGATTTGTTCCTACAACGATGGAAGTTCATGAGAATGGAGCAGCGTGTCCATCTGGACAGGGCACCATTTCTCACGAAAGGGTGAATGACGCTCATCAGAATGGCGTGACAGTGGAGGCCGTCGTGGAAAGTACCACCACAGTGTCGGATCAAGACGAGAAAGGACAAGGAAATGGAGTTACCTCGTCTCATGAAGCGGTGGCTGCGCCGAGACCTGTTTTGTACAATTCAGTTAACGGGTTTTCCTTACGGGCGAACGATGTCGTGTACGCACCTCCGCTCAGTAGGTCTGACCCCTCGTACATAAACGGCGATAGCGATTCATCTACAGAAGAAGAGCATGACCCGTCTGGCAACCAGATCAACGTTGTCGTTTTCTTTGGTGGTGATATCCAGGTTAGTTGTCAAGACAGCAATTATTGTGAGGTAGAGTTATGGCAACAGTTTGAACTGCTCTTTTCTCAGGTGAACTAAATGTGTTTTTTTGTGTATTTGGCAGGATACGGAAGAAATGATGAGGGCTAATGCAGAGTACAAAAATTACTTAGACTGGAACTTAGAAAATGTTGCACAGATGTTACAACGACAATTTCCTACGTCCCATATAGTAGTTGTGCGTAGGTCTAGATCCCACATTTACATGTATTCTTGTTACGACAACTTCGTTCCTAGCAATGTGACCACTGGTCATCCCGAACACACTCCCAACAATTACGCTATTCAGCATTTGGAGCTACTGCTTAAGAATGTGTCCACGTTGGTTGCACAAAGCGCTCGGAAAGCAGAAGCGCAGGCCCAAGAAAATTCCAGGCACGAGCAACGTGTTTCTTCCAGTAATTCGCCCTCTCTCTGGTGACCATGACTTGAGCAGCACTAATGGATCAGATAACTCCAGCAGTCTAAATCCACATTTTGACCGGGCCAACGTGAACCTCGTTGGTTTCAGCAAAGGAAGTGTCGTGCTTAACCAGCTCTTGTACGAGTTTCATTATTTGAAGGTGAGAAAAACTTACACTGTTTTTAAATATCAAACATTACACATTGTACCTGAAGGTATTGTTTCTATGTACCGTGTTTTTTTTGTCAGACTTTAACGCCTGATGACCATTCGATGGACGCATTCATTAAAAGCATAAAGAACATGTATTGGCTCGACGGTGGTCACGGAGGTGGTAAAAACACTTGGATTACATCTCGTTCGCTATTGGAGACACTTACGCGGACGGGGATACGACTTCATGTGCATATGACTCCTTATCAGCTGAACGATACTCGGCGACCTTATATCCGCAGAGAAGAGAAAATCTTCACCGAATGCCTAGAACGATTAGGTGCTCAAATCTTTCGTCATGTGCATTTTGACAAGGAGCAAGCCACGCTGGATACACATTTCAAAGTGATTTCGCAGTTTGGCTTGATAACACCTGAATTCAACGAGACCGTGGAAGAATGTCATGAGCTGCCATCAATCAGTATTTTTGATAGTTGAGTCTCTTAGCTTAGTTGCCTGTCAGTTGTAAGATACACGTACGTGCTTTTTTGAGATTAATCGACTACAGGAAACCGTATTATGGAATGGAGTTTCCTTTTTATGAACTTATGGAAAAGTAATGCTTGCAGCTGATTGTAACAATTGTATTTATTTTAAGAAAGGCATTTACATAGGAAACCAACTATAGAAATTATGGTGCGTAGAAGTCATAAATTCATATAGTTGTATTTTAACGATTGTCTAGATGCTCCTTCATATTCAAGAAGCACAAGCAATACACACGAGTAAGTATTGCAGATATTATTAACTTTGATAATTTGCTGCTGAAATTAGATCGCTTTTACTAACGGTCTAATGTTTTTACATAAAGGTTTTCAGGTCCGGTTTTACCTTTTTATCACGTTATGCATCAAGGTATGTGCAAGTGTTTTGTCAGCTCGTAGCTTTTCATAGTCTGGTCTGAAAATTATATCCTGCTCAGGAAAAGCTCACGGGACAACTCAAACAAGTTTGTATACGTAATACACGCCTTTGCATGGAAGTTAACACATGAAAGTGGTACTTGTGCCGTTATCCTGATGCACATAGTTTTTCTTTTATTGTGACCAGCAATTTTTAATTCCATTCTTATTTTTGTCTCGCAGAATGTGCTTGACTAGCTCAAAAGTTCCAATTGATACCGTTACCGATATGTAAGCCTTACTACCTTAGGCTGTTAGTGTGTGAAACTGTTAGATTTTTTCTTAAGTTGCACGTTAAATTCGTTTTAACCCTCTTTTACGTCATTGAATGGCACATGTAGACTTAGACGATGAGCTGAAACTATACTCACCTCTTCACTCAAGAAATATCTTATGTGAGATGAAATGTGGAGCTGTAACACAATTTACTCTGACTTGGAGGTATTTTGTTGGCGTTATCAAGATTGGTATAAGTCAAAACGATACTTACTAAAACATTTACACGTAGTCTTGATATGTGACCTGGGAAAACCAAAATGATGTCAGATTGTCAGGCTGATGCTATTTTGCTTAGTACGGATTACGGATGGAAAAATCTCTTCGCGGCTGTAACAGTACTGAATTATAGCAAGAACCAACTGATATTAACTTACACGGTCGAAAAGAGTTAGTTATACAGTTGACGATTTGATAGCTCATCAAAGATTAGTTTCAGCGGCCACTGCATGAATGTATTTGGCATTTGGCTTGTACAAAACGAAAAAGGTATCTGTCAGTTTCTTTGCTCTCGACACTCCCTGTCTCACGTGTATGCAAGCACCTCAAAACTAGTACAGATTTTTCAATATGTTTCCGGAATGACATAAATTGTTTAATAAACGGTACCTTTGTAAACAGAATGCAACTGCGTTGATTATTGTAGCTTCCTTGAAAGCACTATATGTAAGCAATGAGAATGCCAAAATCCCCCACGTAGGAAGTAGCAGAAGTCTTGTCAATCGAATCATGCTAATAATTGTGCCCTATCAGCATCAGCAGATAAACTGCTTTGATCGATTTTACTTGGGCATTGCAGCGTTTGTTTATTTGTACATGCTTCTTTTCTGCTGTTCATGTCATTATCTTTACGCGAATCTGATCCAACACACATATAGCTTGTGTCACATCAACTGAAATCGCGCATTCTTCTCTATCTGCTGCAAAGTAAATTTTGCTTATAGCACATGGGCAATAATGATAACCGTGTCTTTTACTATCTTTTAATGCATTGATATATGCATTTGGCAACCCCATGATCCGGAAAGTTACAGCGGAAGAAAAAAGTAGTCCAAAGGAAAATTTGCACTTGAAGCGGAATCGGAACTCGGAAGCGGATAACAGTCGCACGGCGGAAACTTTCTTTAGCATATATAACGCTGCCGAAGACTTGATGCTTTACACAAGGCTAGCTTCTGTACCTTTGAAACGATCGATCATTGCGTCCTGATCTTGAGCCTATTTCTAAACAAGATTTAAGAACGTTTAGTAGTAACTGAAGACGATCATAGCTCACAGTCCAATTTCCAATTTCAGCTGGACTAAGATTTAAGAACGTTTAGTAGTAACTGAAGACGATCATAGCTCACAGCCCAATTTCCAATTTCAGCTGGACCTTTTTGTTCTACATTTTCTACAAACTACATTTTGTCAGTTGACATCTAGTAGGATGTGTAAAGTAGCCCTCAGTTTTCTTGTCGTCATGGCAACAATGCGACAAGTCAGTTCAGCTCCGAAAATTTCCCTCAGCCTGTCACCCGGGGAGACGAGCGCTTTCAAGAAGTTCAACATCTTGATCTCAAACCGTCATCCAGTTTTACCGGTTCTGAATCTTTCAGCAAGATCTCAATACACGAGCAGATCAGTCAAAGTTAACAGAATAGTATCATCTTTAAGGACACTTGCCTCTGACTCTCAACGAACTGCCCTTGACATAATAGAAAAGGAAGCAGAGTCTTCGCCCTCATTAAGCTTCAAATCTCTTTGGATAACAAACCAAATCATCGTAAGGGGAGCCAGCCTTGATCTGATTCATCAACTCAGTCTGCTCGACGACGTGACGGACATTGAGGAAGAATTCTTCGTGCCATTAGAAAAGCCTGTATTGTCAAGAAATTTTACAGTTACCACAGTAACTGAACATGGGGAAGATGAGATTCAATGGGGAATCAATCAAATTGAAGCTCCAAGGGTTTGGGCTTCAGGGAACCAAGGCGAAGGGATTGTTATTGCAACTATTGACACCGGTGTCATGGCAACGCATGAAGCACTCAAGGATAATTTTGTCGGTGACTATGGATGGTACGACCCTGGTCAGAAGTCTCCAATCCCGAATGATCATAATGGCCACGGTACTCATACCACAGGGACTATTGTCGGTACCCGGAGAAATATTGGTGTAGCTCCTGGGGCAAAATGGGCAGCTTGTAAAGGTTGTGCCACTGGGTCGTGCTCTCAACTCGATCTGTTGGAATGTGGCCAGTGGGTTGCCTGTCCCACCAAAGCTGATGGTACGAATCCTTTGTGTGACAAGGCCCCTAGGGTCGTGAGCAATTCTTGGAGCACAGGTCCCGGCATGGAGTGGTACAAGGGAGTAGTTGAAGTTTACAATGCTTTGGGCATCGTTCCTTTCTTTTCCATCGGCAACGTTGGCAACTGCGGCGCTGCCAGGTCACCCGGGGACTATGACAATGCCATTGGCGTGGGAGCTACGGATTTTAAAAACTCAGTCGTCTATTTCAGCAGTAGAGGTCCTACGGCGCTTGGAAACAGAATTAAGCCTGATGTCGTTGCCCCTGGAGATTTTGTTCTATCAGCAGACATTAAGTCTGATGATTCTTATAGTGAAAAGTCAGGAACTAGCATGGCCTGCCCGCACGCTGCTGGAGTGGCCGCGCTGCTGCTGGCAGCGAACCCAGACATGGATGTAAGGGCTGTTAGGGAAGCGTTGCAAGCCGGAAGTGTCCCTACCAAGACCACCGGAAGAAATTGTGGTGGTATTTCCGAAGAAGTTTACCCTAATCATGCGGCTGGATATGGTCGTATTAATGCTTTCTTAGCGGTACAAAGTGTAAGGAGTTAGGAATGCTTTGATGTGTTAGCTTTCAAGTTTTGATTAGGGAGTACCGCCAATTGGTTGAACTTTATCTTCATGGTTGATATTGATCACGACCGTTCGGAATCGGGCGTGAAGTTTACTTGGTTGTAAAATTGATTGAAGCATCTGGAAATGCTTTTGATTAAAGACTGATTAGCTATCAATTTCAGTTACTGTTGCAAATTTTGATTAACTTCATTAATGCACGATGAAGGTTTTCCTTGCTATTAAACGTTGATGACGCTAACTTTTCGTTTCATCTCTGCAACTTCTACGCGCTAAGCCTAAAATCTGCGTATGCCATGCATTGACTATGTTATCATAGCGGGGAGTTTCGAAGGCGCAGACAGCATTTCCATCTCCCTAACTAAAACATGCAATATACATACAGTAAAGATTTAGTTTTGGAAGTTGCCGCATGTGGTGCCCAGG
>VRMD01003024.1:0-11806 GCA_009872375.1 Sminthurides bifidus | reverse complement strand
GAAGTCATACATGAAATTGGCAGGCCAGAGCTTCTTGATTGACAGGCACGAACACACTTGTCCAGGTGGCAAGCACGGTCTAACTTGTGGAGGTGGTAGAGATGAACACATTCCTCCAAGTGGCAAGAACTATTCACACGTGTGCGGATCGTAGGCAAATTTGCTATTATCGATGTCGCATACACAGAAAAATGAATGGAGATGTCAGGCAAAGTCTAAGAAATCGGGAGATAAGGCACCTTACTCCTACACAGTTCAAGTTATTTACGTTGCACAAGACTTAATCCAAGCTTTTGGCACTTGTACTTCACCATCTTAGAAAATCAGATTTAATACTTGTGATTTGAGCAGCATTTCCTCAGGAAAAATGGAAAATAGAAACTTTTTGCTACACAAGACTAACTGAATTTCCTAGTCAATGGATAATTTGAAAGTCGAAGAAAAAAATGCAGAGTTTCCACGTCAGTCACCAAAAATCGTATGCCGGACTGAGGACAGATGCTGGCCTTTTATACCCATGGCAGAACGTTTCTGCCGTTGCTCTAACGTTCTATATAATACAGCGGCTTTAAGGTACCCCTTTAATCCACAGCGTAAGTCGCGTGCAGCCAATGGAGTTGCGGGGTTCTTTCCTTACGATGCAGATCCCGTTTTTTCCACGTAGCACTGGTCGAAACGTTGAAGAGTGAAGGGTGTGCAGTGGCAGAACGTTTAATGTCATGGTAAACGTTTCTGCCATTACTCTAACGTTCTATATAATACAGCGGCTTTAAGGTACCCTTTTAATCCACAGCGTAAGTCGCGTGCAGCCAATGGAGTTTCAGGGCTCTTGCCTTGCGATGCAGACTCCATTTTAGGTCCGTAGCCCTGTTCGAAACGTTGAAGAGAAGGTTTGAATATTTTCGTCTATCTGCAATTAGTAACGGAACCATGAAGTAAAAAATCATTCCTTGTCCTTACTGTAGCAGTTCCATAGTTGAAATGCAATGTGATAGAGGTACGTCAGGCTGACAAGCTTGTTCATTTCATGTGGTTCGTTTTCATTTCCTCATAATAGTGCGTGGTCAGATTTACGTCTGCAAAACGTTTCTACGCACGATTTTCAGGAGTACAAAGGTAATTGTCGCGTCGGTTTCTGTTTCTCCGAGTTTCACGTAAAGTACCTACCTTGAATCTGGGTATTGCTCCCAAAATCTTCATCATTTCTATTTGTCGCTTTCCATACAGCTTAAAATGCTCAAGTTGGGACAAGCTGACAATTGATTGAAGGTCGAGACCTGAAAATATAGAGGTTTTAAATAATTGACGCTTTTAACCTTGGATACAGACCGGATTGGAACGGATGCCGGCTCTCGACCTCAGCTGCGTACTCTATTGGCCTGGATGCAGCCTCAGAACCGCTTAAAGGAAGCTTGATTCGGCTGGATGCAAACATGCAAAGCTTTGACACAACTTTTGTGAGTCAGATGCATGATTACGATCCCTGAAACGGCCGGATGCAATTAAGAAGGTCAGATGTAAAGTTACGGATGCAAAGTTCCTTAATGCAATGGGCTGGATGCAAGCCTTAAACCGTTAATGTTAGCTCAAATCGGTTGGTGGCAAGCGTTGAACCTTGGATGCAAGCTTGAATGGCTCAGAACGTCGAGTTTTGGCCGGAAAGGTCGGATGCAAAGTTGGGGGCAAGCCCAAATAGGTGAGATGCAAAATTTCATTGCTCGAGGTGGGGAGGAAAATGGCCGGATGCAAAATTCCGGATGCAATTTAGTCGTTCAGATGCAAAGTTCCGGATGCAAAGTTCCTGGATGCAAATTCACGGATGCATTTTAGTAGTACCCTGATAATCACTTACACCGAAATCGGTTTTATTGTTTTCTCGTTCTTTTTAATTTTTAAGTTTTATTATATGGAGTAGATAGCTCGTTTACACCTCTCGTGCAAAACGCATGTTAGCAATGTATAAGAAACTGCTCGTGCAAAGTAATGTATTGAAAACTGGTCATGCAAAGCAATGTATTAAATATTGCTTGTGTACGATTTTGTTGTTTTGGGGCGAGTTTGTAGTTGCTGAAACTGATAGTGACACAGGATGTAATTTTCCTGTCACCGAGGGTGTATGAAATGAGACTTACGGAGCGAGATAAGATTTCCATCCCTCAAATTTGACTGAAACTCCCGTTTTAAATATGGTTTTCATCTCTGTGAATCCGTCAAGTCTGCTTTCATCTCTCCAACTCAAGCCTGATCTCTAAACGTTCTCGTAAACAGACATTTTTGAATGTGCGCTCGTAACACTTGAATTTCATTCAATCCTGCACTTCCCTGTGTGTACTAGTAAACTATAATTTTGAAATGCACGATCAGGGCTCTTAAATTTCAGTCAAGTCTGCTTCTACACGCTGCTCAGCGTGTAGAAATTTTGAACTGTGTGATCGGAACCGTTAAATTTCACTCAAGCCTAGGCTACTTTGAGTTTGACACTCTTGAATTTCATTCAATTCTGTGCTCTTATGTGCGTTGACTTGAACTGAAATTTTGAACTGCAAGTGCAGCCCTCTTGAATTTCATTACATTCTGTGCTCCTCTGCGTGTTGACTTCAAGTAAAATTTTGAACTTGTGCTACAAAATGGTCCTTTCATCAAAAGATTTAGGACGGCGCAATTGACGGTAAGTGAAAGCGGGGAATAATTCCAGCTCGGTGTTTTCAGATAGTGTAAGGCGATCAAATACCTAGGTGGTTATCGAGAAAAGTGTGGGTCGGTATTAGTGGAAGTATAATTTAGTTAAAATATGAATTACAAAAATATTTGATCTCCTCAAATGGAGCGCATTGAAATCGTGATATCCGGCCGTCAGACCGTTGCACAGTGTCGCAAAACTTCGAAACTGTATCATAATTATGATCTGGTCACGAAGAATCATGTTTGATACATCAATCGAAAGGTCTTTTGAAGCTGATTTTAATGAAGCGATCAAATCTTGCGCATATTGACCTGTTAAGGTCCCCGGTCGCAAGGACCTCAGGGCCTCCCAGGGGGTCCCTTGACCCTTTAGGGATACTTTTGATGAAAATTAGAGACATTAGCATTGAAATAATGGTAACAGGTAAGTTTTTTCTAAAACCCACCTTCTAATACCCTTGGCAAATAACATTAGACCGAAAAATCGATAAAAATAGCATCATCGATAAGGTAATTTTAAGGGTCCGTTCCAACGAAAGGCGGAGGGCAATTTTTTGATTCAAAGTACCAAAAGGAAGCAAATATACTGTACTACAACATGTATTTAAGTTATATTCGGATCACATCAAGTTACGGCAGCAGAGACTGTAGCAGATTGCAAATAAACTAGATACTCATTTCAAAAGATTCTCTAAATTCTTCCTCCGGAATTTTATTTGACAACTCCAGGGGAACCCTTGTCTCATCTAGATCATCATCTTCTGCATCCTCGTGCCAGATTTTAGCAATTACTGGGTCCGAGGTTTCCATACAACGATTGAAGACATCTATTAAATTGTCGACATGACTGCATTTCCGTGCAAAATTTTCACGAAACCGACAGTAGCTTTTGTTGCGAGATTCCGCTTATTGCTCAGAAAGTGCGCCGAGAGGCAAAAGTGACTTTTCAATTATCTGAGCTCCATGTGCTAAAACTTTATGCACGGAAACAGGCAAGTTGTACCACTCATAGGAATTCATGATTTTAGCGGCGAACTTTTCAGTCAAGTCTTTGAACTTTGCAGGATCCAGACGAATATTCACAGAAATTGCACAAAGAATCACGTGAAAATCTTCCAACAGCCATTCCTCCACGCCACATATTTCGCTAATAGTTGAGCGATTGTCAGGGTCAAAAAATCTGAATGCGGTGTTGCCATCATTGCTGGTTCCGCTTCCACCAGGTTTAGCGAAATCGACACGAAGCCCCAATCTCTTCTGAAGACTTTCCTGTACTTCTCGTTTCCGTTTCATGTACATTTCCTTCATGTCAGCAGTTACTCTCCATTTTTTCAAGCCTGTTAGATTCCGGTACGAAAGGTGTAGCACGAACTCCAATAATCTGATCCAGCAGTGAAGAGGACTGATGCCGTTCTAAAGTGCTGAGGGATTTTTCACGCGAATCGGTTGGCAGGTTAATAAATTCATGTCTTTTGGGGTTGCGAGACGGATCGGGCATACTTGAAATGACTTGCAGTTATTGATTGTACTACACACTTTGCCATCAATTACAGTGAGGTAGAACTTTGGTTTGGTTTAAAGGTCCAAAAATTCCGTTATCTGAAATTTTAGCACGTATGCGCCGGATTTCCTTCTCCACCTCCGATTTCTCCTTTAAAATAAACTCCCTGTCTTCTTCGGCGAACTCAAGTTTAAGGGGGCGACATGATACTTGACTTTGAGGATTCTCGTTTATCCTCAAAACTACCGGCGGTTCTTCTTTCGTTATTATACGAAGTGGTACAATAGTAGTTGCGATAAGTGACTGATCGTTGTTCTGTGGTTCTGAGAATAGCATTTTGTATTCTGAATGTCCACTTGATCCGTCAAAGCCCCATGCAAACTCAAACACCGCAGAGATCTGTTTTATATTCTCAGTTTTGAATTTGGCAGCAATGGATGACTTCGTCAATTTCATTATGCGTTCACCTGTATGATCAACAAGGCTTGCGAGTGGGACTCTTACCAAAGCTTCTGTTGCTTCTGGAATTACTGATGTCCGACATTCCTTTCTTGCTTGTGTTAAGCTGCAATAGCTCGGTAGGAATTCGCATTCCTTGCTCGCCATAAACTTGCGCATTATAGGCTCGAACTGACCATCCTTTTCTTAGAATCAGAGTAACGGCTTCTTCAGCAGATGCAGAATGACTTGTTTTCTCCTCATTGATGAATTTGCAAAAATTGATCGCATTTTCGGGCTTCCGTGTATAATCCAACACAGTTCTCCTTGCACAGTCTTCTTCAAAGTGAGGCTGAATGGTAGTCGTTGCTTTTAGTATGGGTGTGAGCGACAGGTTTTTAAATTTTTGGGCTAGTTTCTGAACAGTTTCTTGTTTGCGTCTCCATTCGGTCATGCGGCTGCTGGCTCCTACCTTCTTCGGTCTTCCCACTCTTCGATTCTCCGCCTTCACACACAATTCTTCGACTGAAAATTTGGAGTTAAGCCAAACTGAATGATTTTTTAAAACACGGTCCCATTTTCTCGAGCACTTCTCGTAATATCCTGCGTATGTAGACTTGACGTGCTTGAATTTCACTTGAAGTTGCCCAGTTTTGTTTTCGTCGATTATTTTCTCTTTTTGTGTAAGCAAAACCATAAGCTCCTCTATTGCATCATTGATGGACTTGTCGCGAATAATAAGAACAACATCTAAGTTTGTAATTTCACTTCCCATTTCTGAAATTTTTAAGTATACATAATGTTAGCTGATACCTTGAGTTAAGATTCGTATACAGTATCGGAAGCTGAGGTCGAAGGCAAATATTTTGAGTTGTGAAGGGAGTGGCAAGAGTTTGGTGAATAATTCAGAGATTGTGGCAAGTCCTAGTACAAATGTTCCCCCATATTCTGCAGTGGAAGTTCAGGACCTTTCAAAATCGGGCGAGCTTGCAATTCAGCCATCTAAAAACTCTGTTACGTGTCCTGATATTTTTAAAGAAAGTGTGGAACTGAACAAAGTTCTAGGTGAAAGAAACGATATTATCGATGGAACATTACAGCTAAAAAAAAGTTAAAATTAAAAAAATTCAAGTTACTAGTTCTAAAAAGTCTCGTGAGCATATGTTCAACCCAGACGAGAGGGATGAAATTGAAATTGTCCATGAGGAAATTAATTCAGAAATATGTGGAAATGAAACAGGAACTGATGGTGTAAACGAACCTAACATAGAATGTGCATTGACAAATAAAATTGTAGTTATAGAATAAGACAAGACATCTTTCACTAGCACTAACAACTGCAGCAAGACGAAAAAAAAGAAAAGTGATGGTAATACTCTGATTTGTCCTGCACGACACACGTCCAAATGTTCGAGAGCTAAAAATCGACAACGTTGTCCAAGTGTTTCAAGTTCATCTTATTCCGATGACGAAAATGATCTTACATTTTGCCCAGGCAAAATCACACCGTGGAAACCTCAAAAGAGAAGAAAGAAACCTACGAGTAAAACACAAGTAAGTAGAAAAAAGAGTTCAGCTGCAGTTTAGCCAGACAGTGTAAGCTTGAATGTGGTTTTAGCCAGCCTGTGTATACTTGAACCCGGTTTTAGCCGGTTTGTGCATACTTAAACACGGTTTTAGCCAGTCTGTGTATTTGAATGCGGTTTTAGCCAATCTTTGTACATCTGAATGCGGTTTTAGCCGGTCTGTGTAAATTTATATACGGTTTTAGCCAATCTGTGTGGATTTTTATGCGGTTTTAGCTAGTCTGTGTACATTTGAATGTTGTTTTAGCCAGTCAGTATGTATTTGCGCGCAGTTTTAGCCTACCATTGTATCATATAAATACCGTTTTAGCCAGCAATACGTGAAGAAATTTGTGACTTTGGTCAATTCGTATTTATTGAAATGAAATGCAATATTATAAGTCCAAGTCACTTATTTTTGTATGTATTTGCGCGCAGTTTTAGCCTACCATTGTATCATATAAATACCGTTTTAGCCAGCAATACGTGAAGAGATTTGTGACTTTGGTCAATTAGTATTGATTGAAATGAAATGCAATATTATTAGTCCAAGTCACTAATTTTCTTTACTTCATTTCTTACAGTTGTATATGTCGTATCCTAATCCTGATTGTACATTCATTGGGTACGGTCAATTTCGAAATTAAAATGGAGAGATGCAATACGACAGAATCCACAGGGTAATTGGTATTGAAAAAATCCTAGTTTTAGAAGAAGATCAAATCCTACATTCGGATGTAATCATTTGGACCCAGCTCACGTAAGTTTCTTCTAAACCAAAGCACATATGAACTTCGAACGTGACACGTGAATCTGATTTTAATTAAAAATCTGTCAACAGATCCAGAAAAATGAGGCTGGAGCATGTTGACAAGGTTGGACAAGAAGCGATTAAACAAGCATTTTAGACCTATAAGTCGTCCAAAACCAACGATGCAGAGTACTTGCATGTAACAGAAGAAGATGCTGACTGTCATGCGTTTTTAGTGTTACAAATCGATAGTATTGATGATATTGACACTGTTGGATACTCCTGTATTAGAAATACAGTTACGATCAGTTAGCGCCTTTGATAGTTTAACCGATCAAGTCCTATCGCACGTGATCACTTGTAGCTCGCATGCTATCTTGATGTAGTTCTCAGGCAGTCACATCCTAGCCAGCTCCAGGACAACATCTCCTTGTCCATACATTACTCTAATTCGGTTATGTCATAAAACGTAGGTTAAACTACTTAACGTTCTTTCCTTTTCACGTTTACTACGGCATAACCAAACAGACACCGTAGATGAAAATCTTGGTCGAATATCAATCTTGGGCCCGGTGATATCAGCATGTTAGCCCATACGTGCTTAAAACAGCGACTGAATTTTGGGGGCAAGATGTGATAGCAAGTTAGATTATCGAAGTTTTCATCATCCACAACAGCTCAACTCATTTGACCAAAAGCCAACCGTTGTAGAGCAATACAAGTCAATGGTAGGATTATTTATGAATTGCAAATCAAAAGTTTTAGAATCGAATGTTCCCAACAAAGAATACTATGAAAGAAATGTCGATTCTACCGAATTCAATTTACGGGCGAAGTATTTTGAGGAATTGTTATTGAACGATGACATACCTTATAGGGTATACGACAAGCGGATTTTGGGTCACGCTAGTTCGTATATAACCACCAACTACTCTGGAATGACCGCACACGAAGTTCAGATAAAAGTAGCTTCTGAAATGACAGGCGCAGTTTATGCCAAATACACTACATATTTGCCGCAATGTGTTCCCGGTGAAATTTTTGTAAAGAACAATCGTGTTACAGAGGCTGGAGGAAGGATAACATCTGAGTCTATTGGTTACCAAAACTTTAGAGATAGCGTTGCACCATGTCGGTTGTTAGGATTTACAAATACGGATCTTTGCCCAATATGTACCCATGATATTAGTTCGAATGCTTTAGAAATTGATGAAGTATGTACATGTACCGGAAGATCAGGTAGTGTTGATCCTATAGGGGATAAGAGCAACAGTGGCGGAATAGATTTAGAAAAGGAAGACATTCAAATTAAGAAAAGGGTAAAATTTAACAAAGTAATTGCAGCCATTCCTGTTACTTCTGCGGTATTGAATGATGACAACGAGATTGAGGAAGTTGAGGGCGAAGTGCACGTTGCAACGATTCAATCTGAGTGGCAAACTGTATTAGATATTAAACAGGAGACACGAAATGCTTATGCATGCAGTGTTTGCTCTGTAACAAAAGGTGCCGAAGGTATATTTGAAAACAAGAGAGAACTTACAGAGCATCTGAGGAAATATAAATGTGTTGCCAAAACCAAATGCCCCTTATGCAATTGGCAGATAAGGGGATCGTATAATAAAGAGAGTGATGAGCTGGAGCGACATCTTAGAGAGAGGCATAGTGATAACAGTCCTTATATTTGTCAATTCTGTGGTATGGGGTACGAAAGAAAGTCTGGATTAAAGTCCCACATGTATACCAAACAAAAAGATAAGAGAGATGTAGGTGTTAGGTTCACATTTAAAAGGCAATTTGATGTTTTCGTTGTAATGCAAATATGTATTATGGTTGTTCATGATTTGCTTTATACGAGTTAATAAAATACATGTTGAAATTATGATTTCTTATATGCATAAGTCTGACCATGGAAACACGGGATAGATGGGTCAAGTTCCGTAGATCCAGATTGTCCATAGAACAGTGGATGGGCTGCTTGATCAGGAGAATGTCGAGCTGTTGACGGGACACTGAATGTGGGGGCAACGTCAGGTAGTAGAGTAGTGAATCCGAGTCTGCGTGCATCACATAGTCCTCGGCATTAATGCACAATGCCAGCTCGCCAAACTCCGATTCCATAACCGAATAATCTTGACAGATTTTTGAGCGTTTACCAGTCACGTACAAGTGTTCCAAAAAGGTACTCCACATGAAGTAGTCCGTTGATTCAGGGCACCTTTCCTCGGGAACCTGCCGATTGCGCAACACAGAGGCCTTAATACCTTTTGGTCTTCATAAATCGAAATTTTTGCTGCCGTAGGCCATTTTTGGATGGTCTCCAAAAGTAGTCGCATCAAGTCGCCAGTACTCTTGGGTAGAACCATCAGCAGCATGAACCATATGCTTCATTTGTGGAGGGCGTGGAACGGGGGATTGGGACGCATAACTCAGTCTCCTTCTTGATGCGTATTTGGACTAAATAAACTTCAGGGAGGACGTTATCGGCCCTGTTGTTACCCAGTCGTGTAATCCTTTGCCTGTGTACGTTATGACTCAAAGTACAGCCAATCGTGACGCGTGCCATGTTGGAAGATGAGGCGTTGCCTTCAGAGCTCCAACCCACTGCCGAAGCTCTGTTTTGTACTTTCGTGAGGCATAGTAAGCAATCTTATGGGCGTTTGCACAGATGGTGGATGGACCGTAGGAGTCTTCTAACGCGGTCAAAGGTGGAAGAACAATATTTCGGGTCGTAAATTCAGCATACCAGTAGGTTGGAAATCTTACGTGAGCCTTCGGACATTGTTGGTGATGCTTAAGAAAGGATAGGGCCGGATACGTCATGATGCCTCTCAGTCTCGTGGGATGATAAAGAAGCTTTCATAGTACGTCGTGTATATGGGAGAGACAAGTCCTTGCGAACGTTCATCAACACAGGGGGATATTTGTCTTATCTCGACAAAGTCTGGGATTTGCTGCAGTGTGGACTTTGCTGATGTCACCTCCCGGTGTTCAATCCATCCACCGATGAATCTTGATGAGAAGCAAAGCGAGGAGGCGTTCCCGGCCGATTCGGTTGTCAGGCGATGCTCGTTCGGCGTTCGAATCTCGTAGGAAAAAACAATCTCACTTATAACCGTATTACCAATAAACATCCGCCCTAGTGATATTCCGTTTTGCATACACTTAATCTGCAACTACAAACGTTATGTTATTCACTGTGACGTAAATTGGTGCGTACAAGTCCCTATTGCTTGTAACTGTTTCAGCGTTCTTCACTAATCTACACCTTTTAGCCAAACCATGCACAACATCCTCCGGCGATTGATTACAATGACGTGTGGGCCACTTCACAAAAATTCTCGGAGTCAAATTTTTTATCTTATCAATTTTGACATGGTCTGGTGTTATTCTACTATCCGATTCTAAACTTGGACCAATCGATTCTAACAGGTCTCGTGAATCTTCCTCGCTTGACTCTTTTGCGGTATCCTCGAATGATTCCTCACTCGAAATCATTCCACGTACTTTGTCTCTAACTCCTCCTATACCCGTTTTAACTGAAAAATCATTGCCCTCGAAAAACACAGGTGAAGGCACAAGTTGAGGTTTTATAAATACAGCTAGCCCCCCACTTAACATTGCAAAAACTCTGAACCGAAACATTCTTCAGTTCTCTCGACCTAAAATGAAACCTAGCAGACAAAGTAAACAGTTTACATACATCCTCACATGGTCATAAGGTCTAATAAAAAGTGGCCTGAAACTGTTGCAAAGTCCAATAACCGATGGAACTGCAATATGCAGTTGTATTTAAGTTTTGCTGTTTTCCTCAATCGTGTCCGGGTTTGTGTTCACTTCTTATCTTACATAAACTATACCCAGCGCAAACATTTGCAACTGCAATAGGGGGAAACAGCTTCGAGTTTCACATTACTCAATAAAAACTGCTCTCTCAGTCTCCGTAAGGAAAGTGTGTCACTTTGAAGATAACACTAATACAGTGCAACAGTTTATCAGTTTTGTGGTGTCTGGCCTTTCCTAAGTCCAATTGAGTGAATATGGCGCCATATAATCATTTCCACTTGGATAATCCTGAAACTTGTCCATATTGTGTGAGAAACATTGCTGACAGGGACAGTTTAGACAATCATATAATAGATAACCACTATGAGTTATTAGTGCCAGAAAATCGATTCGTGTTTGAAAATCCCGACACATGCGATTATTGCAATCGTCACATTTTAAATGAAGCAGAACTTGAAGATCATGTGTTGGAAGAGCACTTTGATGAGTGGGAACCATGAAGGACTGCGTGAATACCAGTTGATTCAATTCTACACCAGGTTCGAAAATATCCACCGATATTGAAGCAAATGTACGCGGTTATGGTAAACAGGTCATACGGGCTGTCTTGAAAAAACTGGAGAATTCAATCTTCAAAATTTTCCGGAACCTCTTTATGACTTTTCGGAATTTCAAGTTTGATATGAACTTAACCGTACGCTTTGTCAAACTTGGACAAGATGAAGAAGGACGACAAGTTGAAGAAAAAGAAGTGTTCTACTTTGCCTCATGAATGAAAACGATTTTTCAACGAAATCATTGACCAGTTAGAGAATGAAATTGATAACTTCGTTTCCAGAGATTAAAAGTCGACTATTGACGAAATCGAAGCTGTGCGTCTCAGTGCTGCCGTATCATATCGTATCGAAATGACATATCATATCATAATTAGTTGGCCACTCCATGCTATACTAAATACTATATTAAAATGGATGCCTCCCACTTAGTATCATACTTCATACTAAAATCCCACTGGGGTATACTGTTATACTAAAATTGTGAATTTTAGTATGAGTTGCAGTATCCATTCAAGTGGTGGAATGA
>VRMD01003023.1:0-11807 GCA_009872375.1 Sminthurides bifidus | reverse complement strand
AACTGATTACCATTTAACGTCATTCTCCTCAAAAACAACAGCATGAAGTATTACAATGAATAACCCATAATACTAACTAGCCATGTTCCACTCTTGCTGAGCAGTGAAAAAAATTGCAATTACAGGATGCGGTTCAGCTGTAAGCACGCTGTTTGAACTTCACAAATTCCAATACCCTATCTGACTCCACAAAAGACTATAATCAGGTCGGTCAAACGCTTGACCGCAGTAACGATAACCTCATCAAGGTCTAGGCTAGCCACATAAGCAGTCACAGTTCCCATCCATGTTAAAACAACCTCTACTTACTATTCGAACATAGCAGAACACTCGGAAAACGTTCGCCCACAAAGAATGAATCCCGAACTAACATTCTTACCTTTAGGAGAACCCTTAAACTACTTCCTAATGATAATGGCACATTCATTACACAAACCTATATCCTTTCAAAATGTTACCTTTCGATTGATTCCAATTCTTTGAAACGATTAAACCCACGCCTATTTGCTGCTTAATCAAACAGTGACAACGTATTACTAAATTTTGTGCACCCGATGCACATTTTCACTTACCTACATATAAACGCCGAGCAGACTAGTTCATTACCATAGTAATGTATGGCGCAACTTCAGCAGGATATGACTGCACAACCAATATATTTGTCACACCAGCAATTTCACGTCAACTTGTCGATGTCTCTCCCGCACTATCAGTCCCCGAATAACGTAGTGCAGTTTCACGGAATAACTTCTTCTCGCTTATCTTCACGTGGTAAAGTGACATTACAGAAGCACAATCACAACACGGTTGCAGTCCACATCTCACTTCGTAATGATCGAATGCAGCTCATCTCCGGAAATGAATTCCATTCCACATTATTCAAACTGGCCACTCCAGTCAGTGCACACGCTGGCTGAATTTCCTACGCGGATTGCGTTTATTACGACCACCGATAGAAAGAGATTCCCATGAACAGACTCGTATCTTCCTTCGAATTTCAACGTTATATTTCCTTTAACATAGATGAGTCAGTTATCACCACCATGCAACCAGACTTCTTCCTCAGTAGTACAAATCAGAAGTTTGTCAAAGCCAACACCTTACGCTAACTTACCAAAAAGGGTAAATACTAATCTCCGTTTACTTTGTACTGACAAGACTTGAAGTTGGCACACAGAGACCTTATGTTTAAATCACAAAAGTGCTTGATAAATCCGTATCCAGAACTACCACCACTTTTCACATTGTTCGCTCCCACAAGATCATACGTACGGCACTGACGAATTCGGCGAAACGCTCAACCTTAGCAGGAGTAGGAGTTGCAGTTTGGAACTACACTTATTCTCAGAAAATTGCCAACTACCAAAAAAAATAATCGTAAGGCAGCCAAGCGTTGCTCAGCAGCGCCTCAGCTCACCAGTACTACCTGATATAATCACTTCCAACCTTAATTACGTTCCTTCCACTTGAGGATCTTGCATCCCATCTCTAACAATGACTCAATGACTGAACCACGTTACGCACTTACTTGCGCATTCTCACAATACTACCTCACCGCAAAAAGAAACACAAGAATTAGCTAAAAAAACTTTCCTTAGCTTCTTCCGTCTACCTGAGAGTACAAGCAAAGCTGCGGTGATTTGGCCCACTGCGAGGTATACGTAATTTAACTGCGGTACGGAAATGCAGCGTAGTAATTACACTTGAAATGTAAAGTCTTCACTGTTAAGATTAGCTAAAATCAACGTAAAATGTACCAGGAATCAAGTGAAAATAANAATGTAAAGTCTTCACTGTTAAGATTAGCTAAAATCAACGTAAAATGTACCAGGAATCAAGTGAAAATAATTTACAGAAACACAACTCCTTTCCTAAATGAACATTGCGACGATGATGAAAACTGAACATTTAAAATTAACCGAGAACCTGCATATTTTCAACCAATGGATACTTCCGTCTTAAATTCTACACCCTCAAACTTCCTAATGGTTTCCATCCAAGTCTAAAGCACTTTACAACAGTAATTAGAATGATTACGATTCAAGAATATTAAAATTCGATTTTAACATTGCTCCAGTCCGTAGTTGCACATGTTTAAAACTTTTCCTAAGCGAAATACTATTACTTTTGATACACTGCACTGCAATGCACAGCAGCACAGACTGCACTTCTGCTTCCTCCGCCGCTGCTAAACAACAAGGAAGTTATTTCCCACCGCACACATTACTTACTACAGCAAGTTCCATCGAGAACAAAAAGATAGCAGATATCCTTAAATGCATCTCGCATTATGCTTGAGTCTCCTCGCATCTCTCTCTCCCTCGCTCTGTCTCTTCGCGTAAGCCGTACATAATGCACTTCATCCGCGCTACGTGCACAGATTGCCTCTGTGTAAAATCCAGCCTTTCTCCCTCCCTCCCTCCCACACCATCCCATGTTTTCCTCTCTTTCTCCATGCATCTCCAAAGCTTTTTCATAGCGTTACACTTCATGTCGTAGAGTACGACAAGCATCACAAAGCGAGATTGCGTGATGCTATAGCTTTTTGCACAGGCCAACACAGGAAGCTGCTATACGGCAAAGTGGCAAAGGTTGTATTATATGCTCTCCGTGTACTAAAACACATCTTCCGTCTTGCTTCCGTCCGTCCCTTGGATAGATGACGGACAAAGTCAGTTGTCTATTGACCTCTGTTATGTGCGCTGTGCGGTAGATGTGCAGTCGAGCCTGACGACCGAAATTGTGGTCGCAAACAACTCACAAAAAGTTGCGGATGCTTGGTGCTAAAAAACCATATGATCTGATCTCAGCTAAACAAGTCCGGCAGACCCTTGCTACCGTACAATTCATACTACCTGCCCAGAGACCTGCAAAGAGCATTGGAGCATTCGGAGGCTGGTAGTTGCTATGGCAATGAGCCTACCAAGACAAAAACGACCTATGAGGCCCCATTTGATGAGATCGGCTTGATCATCATCTTCTTACTAGGGCCATCCTGCAGGGGTGTCAACGTTCATAAAGCGCAGCTACATGATGGATTCGTCTGTACATGCTCCACATTTAGTTCCCACTTTTGGAGTAACCATGGAGACAATTTGAAGAGCATTTTACAGTCATATAGAACATCTTAACAGTGTTTTCGCCTAAATCAGAGATTGAGTTCCTCTTATCCTAAAACTCCACCCATTCTTCCTCTTCCTTAAGCAAATCTTTCTTTGGTCTTCTCTTGCATATCGCATGTAAACTCCACCGATGGCTTGGTTCACACACTGAGGGTTTAGGCAAGGACATTAGTTTGGCGCACAGGAAGGAGAAACCGTAATAAATACCCCAGTATATGTTGCCTGCAGCCGTAAGCCTGGGACTACTTCACGTGTTTTTATTTTCGCACGGCTTCCGTCTCAAGTTGAAGAAAGAGAGACGGCTGCTTCAAGCGTTACATTCAGCTGTGACGTTCTTCGGCATTCGCATATTCTTCAGTTGACGTTTCTGGAGAACTTCCTAGGGCAGTGCGATGGGAAACAGATTGGCTCTGAGTGCTGCATGAGAAACCTCGACGTCAGCACTTTACTCATGTCATGTGGCAGCGTTCCGGTCGCTTTGTTCAATTCACTGCGATTAAAAATAATCCAGCGGCAGGCGCAAAGGTGTCGGCGGAGAAAGCTCTTGGCAAATTGGGCAATTCCTTTACGGATGGGGAAAACAAGTCTCGAGTGAAAGAGCTCATATGCGGCGACCTTTTTAGCTCAGGTGGAAGTTTCTAAGCTAAATGCTTGTGTCTAGTCTAGTTTGCTAGCCGAATGACACATTAGAAGCCTAACAGCATTGTTCTCACAGCTGATGAGATAGGCTATTTTGGAAAAGGGAAGAAGGTTATGGTACTTTATGGTAAAATCGCTGATGACGCCACTCTGTGAAAGGTCGCAAAAAAGCTGTACGTGCATGTTAATCTTGTGCAGAGTGAATGCTAACTTTGAAACACATTTGGGTTCTCTCACAGCGAGTAAAACACCGTTTGAAGTTTTGGTCAATTTGCAGCAAAGCTTTGAATGACTGACTGAAAGCTGCCGTTGTACTAATGGCATTAACGCTGGTTGAAAGGAGCAGACGTGGGATGAAACTGTACTCAAGCTACTCATGCTACGTAACTGCATCGCGTTGTTCCCAAGGGCGGAGAGGACTGCAAATTTTTTATGACATCAGTCAAAAGGACAATCACAGACGTGCTTGAAGGGTACACGCTAATATGCTATAACGTTTCTCTTTTGTGAGCGCAAGGTGCTTGGATTGAGGCATTACTTGCTTGTCTAAAGACTTAAGATTGGACTTGATAAATGACACTGAAGATTTCCTCATTATCCTCACGTTAGTAGCTGTAGTAAGAACGTTAAAATTGCAAATTGTGGCCGTGCCCATCCTGCAATTCGCCTGAGTTGAATGCTCAAATCATCTTTTTCCGTTACCAGGTGGTTGAGAATCATTTTATTAACAGTTGCTTTGTGGAAGCTAAACCCCGGAGGGATTTAACAAGACTACATAGTCACTCAAAGTGATAACCCTTTTAGCACATGAATAGGATAGTCCAGCATAAATACGACATCGTATTGCGGGTGAAAAAACTTTGCCACAGCAATGACATTTGCCAGTGTACCAGTTCCAGGTTAAAATGGCATATATCACTTAGCACTTCACTTTCGAATGAATTGCAAACCTTTATCCGTGAGAGTACCTGAATTATCATGAATATGGCGCCTTCCTTGCAAAACTCATCAATGTGAACACAATATTATTCACAGGCTATCAATCGCCGTTCTGCTAATAGAAATTAAAGATAACATGAATCTATTTAGTGTTTGTTATCTTAGCTAATAAGAACAGAGATCTCATTCATAAAGCTGCATTCCCATCCAAGGTTTTGGTCCCTGCAACCCTAATGATTTCCTTCATCTAAACTTGCCACAAATGATTCTTATTCCTTACAGAATTTTAGGAAGCTGAGCAATTCATGTTTCCAGTGGTTTTCTTCACTCTTCACCAGGAAGCAACAACTAGAATTCGGCTTCACTCATCCATTCCTAACTTGACCACAAGTTTCTATTAGATTATGGTATTTCGAGACACTGTTCTGATTCTGATCTGACCGGATTGCTCCATAATCTCGTCGATGGTTCTTCCTTATTTTCTCACAGTACAGCAACAAACATGTCATGTCATTTGATAAGCCTGGAGATTACATGGAAGGGTGAAATATAATCGGCAGTGTCTCGTTGGTACTCCTCTGTATGAAAACCACCATGACTTAATCGACATGTAAAATTTTCCTCAGATGACCAAATTCAAATTCAGATAAGTTACAGTACAAGAGATGAGAGGAAATTGAGCAAGTGCATTTCTATGCATCTTGTTCAACAAGCGACTACATTTCATTGCCAAGTCGGTCTCGCATTAAGCTGCACTTACATAAGGACAGGTACGCTGCCTGGAGGCTTGTGTATAGGTCCTTACGTAACCTAGACGTCAGGACCAGTTTGACGGGCCTGGAATCAGTGGTATGAGAGACGGGCCAGGAACGTGTGGGTTTTCTTTCCATTATGTACTCGCTCACTGACCGTCTCTCATTAATGCTATCAGTAATCTAATAGGTATCGGCTGGTTCGGTGCTATTCCATCCTGGACTCTCCACACAACATGCTTGGTTTATTCCAGCTCTCTCCTCTTTACACGCAACATCGAAGTTAATCCTATTTAAAGTTTAACCTAATTTAACCTGTGATCAACGTTTGCACAATATTGCGATTGTTCAGTGTAGTACGACAACAACACCGCAACTCGTGTCGGCCGTAGTGCACCCGAGCGTAGATCTGTCGGCCACGGATGATTGAGGGATAGATTGTCAGTTCTCTAAATTGAAAATTGCAGAATTTACCACTCGTATTATTACTTAGTTTACATGTGGATGTATCATCAGCCAGAAGAATAATAGCAAACAGGTGATAACTAATTGATAAGGTGGTGTAGTTATGCCTCTAATTACTCCTCATGTGATTAGGAGACTATTGTGTTCGCCATAAGTGTTGACGCAATTGTGGCACCTATTCCTGGCTCCAGACTTTCAGAGCTGAAAAATGTATGCCAACTTGCGTTAGTTTTTTCACAGCTTGACGATCAAAAACTTGCATCTGTTAACTCAGCCATCAATTTAGCGTTAATTGGACCATTCGTGTGATACCTTATCGTATTTAACTTCTGTCAATTAGGAGCTGAAGCTTGTGAAACACGGGGAACCAGGTTCGTTATGGAAACTTTTTCTGAACTTCTCACAACAGACTTTTTTTTTGTAATGTTGATCAGTTTGACGACTTGGTCTTTTATGTATCAAATCAAAACTGATAGAACATACTGTGCGTTTGAATGAACCTGTTTGGATTCCAATTTTGTTGAGGATCTCTGTTGATTTAGATGTGGTATTTTCAGGTTCAAGGAATCCTCGTAGAACGTACTGATTTCCTTCGAGATTCGACTTTGGAGCCGTAAATAATTTGGTGCATGTCAAGCGTCGCTGATTGATCGTGAGGAAAGATCCGTGTTTGCCTTGAATGATTTCCTGGACGTTAATTCCAAAGCACCCTTTTAGTATTCATATGCACTTGCTTATCAGCTGACCCGACATCTACCACGTTATAAGCTCAGAAAATAGGATTGTCATATTTTTGGAACACCCATGGTTGGGAAACGTGAATGGTAGCCTTGACAACAGACCCTGGTTGTTGGAACTGAAGCATCTGGAAGAAAATGGACCGTGGAAACTGTTGTACTAGATGCTGTAGGAGATTCGGCAGGTGGTGGTTTTACTGCTTCATACGATGGAGATTATGGATTCGGCCCTTTGTAATGCTGGGGTATGCAATAGTCCTGCTAGTGGTAATTCCTTTATTATTCGTCAATTGCCTTGGCGTGGAGTGTGACAATCAGCAAAGGACTCAACTCATTGGCGGCATATTCGCCCTTTTGGCTCTTCCTATCACCTTTTGGGAAATCACACAGCACTTGGTACACTACACGAAGCCGTACTTACAAAAACATGTCATTAGGTGAGTGCTAAAAGTCGAGCTATACGTTTCGTACAAAGTGGTTAGTTTGAATAAATGTTAAACGAGAACGTGATTTGCAGAATCCTGTGGATGGTGCCAATTTATGCTTTGGATGCGGTGAGTTTACTTTTAAGCTGTGCGGTGCTACTCGGTTCAGCTCAAGTCTTTTTCATCCCAATTTTATCATTTTTAGTCATTTCAACAATCTTTGTGTTGCAGTGGTTGGGTCTCATCATTCCTCAGTATTCTATTTACATGAACGCCATTAGGGAGTGCTACGAAGCCTATGTGATATACAACTTCATGAAGTTTTTACTCAATTACTTGAACGCTGAAATGGACCTAGAAGCTAATTTAGAACTGAAACCGCAAGTTCATCATATTGTGCCCCTTTGTTGCTTGAGAGATTGGGAAATGGGGAGGGAATTTATTTACAACTGCAAGCATGGAATTCTTCAGTACACAATTTTTCGGCCTTTGACTACAGCTATCTCTTTGTAAGTAGAATAGGTTTAAGGCGAATCATGGCTTTTTCAAAGTATGTCTCTGTTTTTATCAGCATAATTAACTTCCTACAGTATATGCGACTTGACTGGAGTGTATGGAGAGAGCGAGTTCCGGCCCGATGTAGCGTTTCCTTACATGCTCTTTGTCAATAATGTGTCGCAGTTCGTGGCCATGTATTGTCTCGTCCTATTTTACAGGGCTAACAAAGATGAGTTAGCTCCTAT
The DNA here is from genome assembly GCA_009872375.1 of Sminthurides bifidus. Classification (NCBI taxonomy): domain Eukaryota; kingdom Metazoa; phylum Arthropoda; class Collembola; order Symphypleona; family Sminthurididae; genus Sminthurides; species Sminthurides bifidus. Next base: position 3,985 of record VRMD01003023.1, on the reverse strand, counting down.
GCGGCCGATTGGAAAATTCCTTTGTATCAAGGCTGTCGTTTTCTTTTCCTTTTTGTAAGTTTTATAAAGGTACTGGTATGAAAATGCAAAAAAAATGGCGCATTGATTTCATCTGTGTTTTCTGTGCAGCCAAGGGATGGCCATAACTATCTTGATAAAAGCTGGAGTTTTATCTGACATTTTTGGAACTACCGAAGCGACCGACCCTAAGGATGTATCGTCAAGTTTGCAAAATTTCCTGATTTGTATAGAGATGTTTCTTGCCGCTATTGCCCATCACTACGCTTTTTCGTACAAAGCATACGTTGATTTAGCTGCGGAACAGCCAAACTGTTGTCAGTCATTCTGTCAAATGTGGGATATCTCAGACGTAAAAGATGATGTGAATGAACACATAGGGGCCATAAGTAAGTGGTTATCTATCGCAGACGCATTCTTATGCCTTTGTTTTTGTTTTTCTTCTGTAATATTTATGTTCCTCGTTTTCATTTTACAGCTACGCAGGCTAGGAGTTTTCTTCCATCAAAAGTTTACAAACATCCTGGTGGATTGAAAGAAGAACGTGCACACTTGCTATCTACATCTGATGGGACGGATTATAGTGGTGATAGTGGTGTTTCTACATCTACTCTACCTAGACCGATTCAAGCGGCTCGTTCTGCTAGCTTGCAGCTTGTAGCTGAAATGGATAATACTGAAAACAAATACGGTTATGACGAAACAGAGTACGATGACGGCTCAGCTTTTATGGATCTTTCTGATTCACCACCTAAGAGCTAAATCACTTAAAATTTTGACTGAAAAAGTCCAAGTTCCAAGTAATTTCATGACGTGGGAATATTCCTATGATTGAGATGTATCAAAATGCATAATATTTCATTTCTGGGCGAAGTGTTTTTAAAATCTTGCATGCCTATACAGTTGGCGATAAATTGTCACTATCAACCTCTTATTCAGGCTTTAGGAGCGAATGCCGTTTACTTACTTCGATGATGAGTTAGCTCTACGCATCGATATCGCAGAAGTCTGATCTCAACTTTTGAAGACTAGCCCCATCTTGAATCCGCAAACCAATGTTGCCCCTTTCCAAATGTTGGTATAATGAAGTCAGTGTAAGAGAAGAGGACTTGTGCCTTAACCGAATTGCTTGCCAAAACCAAGCTGAACGACTGCGTGTTGTTAATATGTTCTAGGGTTGTACCGTTCCTTTTGGATCAGGGTAGACATATTCTTTTATGTCGTTACGCTTTAATTCCCAAGTAGTTTTACCCACGACGCAGTGTTTGGCAGAATGAATTTGTAAGACTAGCATAAGTGAGTGTATACAGGACCTGTCCAAAGAAGTCGAACAATCTGTTAATTGTAGGATGTTATACTAGTATTGTCAACCTACATCACCGCTGTAGACTAATTTCGTAACTTTGAGATATTGATACACAGGTTATGGACTATGCGTGAAGGCCGATACGATTCATGTGTATTATTTTTACTGTTGTACTTTTTTAGGGTCTAATTAAGTGTGGTCAATTGAGAAAAAATAGTAAAATAAACTCATTAACCTTTGCTTTTTACTAGCAAATATCATGTTTAGAAGCACCATTAAAACTCTTGGCCGCGCCAATTCGAATAATCGAACAAGAATAAGAAGGGAGTAGTTACTTTGTTCTAATATATAATACATACATTGCTGTATCGCACAAAATGGTTTTGATACCCTCTTTCCAAACAACAACAAAACCACACCATGGCCCGACGAGCTGTGTTGCCTCAAGCGCGTTGAGTTACCTAAAGCTAGTGTTATTATTTCGTGAAAGAAAATGCGTTTCTCCATCAAAAATTCATCAAAGATTACCTGCAAAGTCCCTTTGTTTACATAATTATTCTAAACATTACGCAGGAAGGCAAGGAGAGCTTCTTTGACAGCAGCTACATTCGTTTGTTACAGCATAATATCTTTAAATTATAAGCAAAATGTTATATCGCACAATACTTATTCCAACGTGATTACATGCGTTTTTTTGCACACAAATGTGTCAAAGACCGATTCAACTTTTGTTAACCGCTACAAATAAAAATTTTAAAACTCAGGTAAAAGATGGAAGAAGGCGACTAGCTCCTTAAAGCCTCTAACCGACTCTGCATTTGTTCCAATTCATCCTCATCTTCCGATTCCTGTACCGGTCTGGTGCTTGTCTGTACTGCAGGTAGAGGATCACTTCCTGCTGGAGGAGCCTTTCCGATCTGCCCTGCTGTAACTTCCCAAAGGAGCTGTAATAAACCAAGCAACATGTTAATGCAGGATGTTAATGAACCAACCAGAATTAATGAAACAGAGCTGTGGGAACTTGAATGCTTCAGCAATCATACATGATCAATTTCTTCCTCTGCTTCTGCTTCTAGCTTCTTCCTGATCTTCAAAACTCTCAAAGGTATCCTCCATCATTTCTTCCAAAATACCAGCTTTCATCATCTCTTTGGATAACTCACGCATAGTGGCGGCAACTTGAGGTACGCGATATAAGGCTTGCACGGCGGTCAGTACTTGGGTCGATTTTTGCAATGATCCAACGGTTTTAAGTAAAGCTAAAACAATACGTACCATCACGTAAGTATCGGTTATTCACCAACTAATTGTGAACTTGTAACCTTCAAGTCTCTTTCTAAGTTTTTACCTAGCTGTTCTTTCATATGCAGAGAGATGGAATTTAAATGCGCCTTTGAAGTATAGATTTTGTTGATAGCTTTCTTAGATCGAACCAATTCTTTAGCGTAAACTTTGCAAACATCCTTATCTCCCTTCTTTGCGGCCTCTTTGATGGACCGCTTCAGTTTTTCCTCTTCTCGACGGATTCCTGCATATCAGCAATGATTAAGTTAGATTAAAAAAAGTTACAAATTAACGAGAAAGAATCGTGCCCCGATGATTTTGTGACTGGCTCTCACCGTTTATTTGCCTATCGAGAAGCAATGACTCCTTCCGAATTTTCCGTGTCCATTCCTGTACCTGTTAACAGCGCGCAGCGGTTATTTAGCTAAAGATTTCGTCAATTTTACAATGCCTTGGTAAATCTTAATCGAGTGATTATCAGTCTCACCTGTGTTTTCGGGTCTTGGTTAGGTGACTTCCCAAACAGACCCATTTCTCACAACGATCTTACGATGACACTAATTCCAAGATCGGCGTATCAGGCATGATGTCGTCAAAACTTGGCAGCGGTTCAGATTCAGGTAATGCGGCAGAGATGTCACACAAACTTCGTGATCGGCAGTCACTGGTACTCGTTAGTTGCTGGATACCTTAAAACAAGAATTTCACTTAACGTCTACATACGATCTACATGGGTTTCTTCGAACTTTGTCTGACTCTGAATGCTTCGTTCAAATTATTCTTTGAAGCAAAGCCATAACCACCCTAGAATGTTTACTGAGCACACACCAGTACCAACACTTGATTTATTAAACTGACTGCTACCGTTGAAAACTAAAGCGCCTGATTTGGAAGTCATGCAGCCTAGCCTTCTTTAAGTAAGCCTACTCATTTGTTCCAAGCCACAAAATTGAATAATCAGTGACATACGTGAAACAAAATCCTCGGAAATGAGTCACGGACGTAAACCTGAAAGGTATAAAAGCCATTTTCCGCAGCTATACGGCTCTTTTAGTCCCTCGCCTATCTGAAAGCGACAAATCCTAATATTCTCAGTGAGAATTTTTCTCGTATTTAATGCCTCAGGAGAGTTTTAGTGTTAATTGCAGCTCACTCGTCAGTCGCGTTGGAGGTGAAACTCGTTGATCGAATTACAGAATCTTTGTACTAATAAAAATGCTGTAAGTTCCTGAAGGCATACTTGTACATGACTACGGTTAATAAAACAATAGTATATGGAAGAAAACGAAGGTCCTTGCCACATGAGCAAAATTTGCCAAAATCTTAACACCTTGATATACTCCCTACTCCTGTCAAATATTTTATGAGCTCGAAAGA
>VRMD01003022.1:0-11808 GCA_009872375.1 Sminthurides bifidus | reverse complement strand
TAAAGAACAGACAGTGAGAGAAAACAACAAATGATAAAACAACTACCCTGCTATACATAAAGAGAAAGAGCCATGAGTGTAAAAGGAGAATTCCTTCAAACCGCGGACAAGACGGACGGAAAGAGTTATCTGCTGGTTATTAGCCGGACTTTTGACACTTGTCGTATTGTATTGCAATTCCTTTGATAAATGTGCAGGGGAAAATGTGCGAGCCGGGATGCGAGAAAGAAAGGACGGAAAATATATACAGAAAGTACTAGGAGCGGATGATGAAGACACTAGAGCGAACGGAGAAAAGTCAAGAGCGGTAGACAAGAGACAGCAGTGGAGTGCAAGTGCAAGTTGTATTAGCGTACGAGGAGAATGCAAGTACACAGGCTTTTCACTTACTTGATGTGAAGAATTGGCGAAAGCAAGTGAGATGTAGGTAATGTGGTTCGGTTCTCCAGCGATGGAAACACACGTTGGGTCCTGGATGCAGGTTGACAGTGAGTGTGTGTGATTTGGTGAATACACGCTCTGCTCGTCTTCGGCTTAATCTTGTGCCTCGGTAGCTGATGCTGAGGCAATGTGTATGGTAGTATCAAGAGAAAAGACTTTTTAGGGTGGCGAGCGAGTCCGCTCTGCCGTATTACTGTGGCCTGGTTCTGGAAGAACTGGAGACTCTGCCGTGAAGGAGCAGAGCGAAGGGTACTGCACTGGAGGCTGGCAGTGGAGCGGGCAGGAGCGACTGTGTGTATTACTTGTGGCAAAGCCGTAAAATGTGCTTCACTGTCGGTCGTCCTTTCACAGAGAAGTCGGACCTCTGGAGCTGGCTAAACTGTGGGTCAATAGTGTAAGGACAGGGTAGGTAGATGGATGGAGATTTGGAGAGAGAATATCGAAATTCTTAAAGCAGCAGCAACAAACTTGTGTAGTTTCTAGTTCGCTTCTTCTGGCAGCAATGCTTCCATGGCAGGAACCAAAGGAAAGTTTCATGTGCTGCGATGAGCATAAGGGTAAAGTTTCGCCTTTACCTCGGCTCAGGCTTGCTGCTCTGTCTCTTGCTTAGCGAGTCTGCTTCGTAGTTCGTGCCTGGTTGTACCTAATGCATGGGGATATTCGAACGCCCCAGCTTGGCTCTTTCAACGTAATATCCTCCGCCACATCTCCCCTTTACTTTGCATTGGTTGGCTGCTTTTTGTTCATGTCAGGCAGGCAGGCTGGCAGGCAGGCAGGATATTATTTCCCGTGTTCAAATCCCCATTGCCTAAGCTACAGCACTTGCTCGTTAAACAGACTCACAGCCGTGCCCGTATGCTATGCTGTGCTTCCTCCCAGTTTCATATGATGGTTACCGAGGGGAACTCTGCCACAGGACAAACTGGGGTATAAGCAATTCTCGGAGTTGTGCTAAGCCTGCCAACCTCGCCGTATCTCTCCCACAGTTTATACAGTGCGCTCCCTTCTTCATGGTCTAGCATTCATTATACACGGCACCAAATTGAGAATGCCTGCTCGGCGACTCACCCTGTGAATTCCATGCAGGGGCAATAGCAGAGCATAGACGTGGTATACTCTATGACTCGGCTTGTACTGTTAGCAGGGACGGGGGCTGGTAAAAAGGGGATTGAGCAGGCTTTGTGTGGTGGTCCCCTATGCTCCTTCTTCACTTTGATTTTCAGCTCACTCAACTGCGGCTGCCTATCCGTTCAGTTCCACCATGTCACTCTATGACTACTTCAGCCACCCAGTTCGTACATAGGTTTACAGAGAGGAAAGAGAGATCGACCAAAATGTGGAAATACTGCAGCAACATTTACGTGTGACTCAATGCCTTGGAGTGGTACACATACGCCGTCGCCATGTACGCAGGAAACACGACTCTCACATTAGCCCAAGGAACAGATCGAAGGAAGCGAAGCAAACAACTCGCCCCACCAGCACTCTGACTCAACTGCGAGCACACAGCTTCCAGGGAATATTTGGATCGCATGCTACTGAACATTTTCCCAATCCAATTTCCATGCCGAAATTCGAGACTGTCGACTAATTCATTTTGCCAGCTGGCTCTCTTTGCCAAAACGTTTGCAAGCTGCGGCTCCTTCATGCAAATCCACCCGCCTTTGCTTCTTGCGCGTCCACACACTTTGCAATTAGAATTTTTACCGTATAGACCGTTAGCGAAGGAAATATATTGGCACTTGGCTCGTCGTTTCTTCAAATTATACCAGTATAGTTTCAAATATGATTCTATTTTATACTACATTTCAGCATACATTCCGCTTTTCCGATACTCATAAATGCTTGCTCAATGTAAATTCATGCCGGCTAACTCCCACATGTCGTATGTATTCATGGGTATAACATAGACCCAATTTACGACAGGCAAGCTATTCAGCGAAGCGAAGCTTGGTCGTAGATGAGTATCCTCCCTGACTGAAGAAAGACTTGAGAAGATCATTTGGATCGTAGGAAGAAAGATATTGCTAAAGAAAAATGTTTCAGGGAGAAAAACCCAAGGCTGGCTGTCTGACTTGCTTGGGAAATATTCGTCGTTAGCTACGCCTTTGGATTTCACATCTGCCGTTTGTATAATGCTTGAGCTGTCTCTCTCTCTCTCTCTCTCTCTCTCTCTCGCTCTCTAGCCGTTTCCACTACAGTCAGTCAGTTCAAACCATGGCTGGTTTATGATGGTAGGAAAAAATACAGAATTCCCTGCAACACATCTCCTATTCTCGTAATCAGTTGGAGAGTGGGATGATGGAATCGTGCCTGCTGTAAAACTGCTGTTGCTTTATCAGTGAACGAGTCAGCCTTTGCTCCGCACATCTGTCTGCATTTACACACACAGCGCATTCTCTTTTAGTACACCCCCTCTCTTGAACTGAATGCTACGCCATTTCATTTCACGGCTCCTGTCACTCGCCCCATTCCATAGAATGGGAACGCTGCTTTGCCTCTGTCAAGACGAGAAACTCGTTCGCCAGCTCGGCAACCCGTGCAGCAGCTCTGCTTGTGAACTTCCCCCAAACCCTGCAGTTGTTAGCTTGCCATATGTACATTACGGTGCGGTCGTCTCCCACTGTTTCGCTTTAGAAATTCTATGGCATTAGTCTCGAGTCTCACAGCCTGTCTCTATTTCTCCTTCGCTATTGAATTCACACAGGCAGAGAAACTTGAGCCAGCATAAACAGCTACAGATAAGCGGACTAGAGTATACGGGAGATGGTAAAAGCATTCCATCAACCCCATGTTTCCTCCATTTACGTCCCTCCTACCTACTTTTTCCTGTAAGCACTCGATGACTCCCATACTTATGGCGAGCGTTGGGATGGCCGGAGCCGAGCACACGGTATCTCGGCTTCAAGCCACATTCTATGTCATCATCCCCACCACCCCGCACTGACGTTGAAACATTCACGAGATAATGTCCGCTACCAGACATAGGGTGGATGCATGCCATGCCTGGCTCTGGCTCTCTCTCTCTCTTATTTCGCCATCCAACATTCGTTCACCTCCCCAATGCTGGGGAAGAGCGAGAAGAAGCCATCGAGTGAAACAAGAACGTATCCCTTGTATACTTTTCCGCTCGTCATCCACTACCAAAGCACTGACTCACTCAGTTTGTGTATGCTAGGCAAATACACGGTCGCTACATAAGAAGAATATAAGCTCCCCACCCCATTTTTATTTTCCACCCTTTAATCTAGCAAAAACTGTGGGTATCTGTACACAGTATCTCGACTCAACCTTCTTTGCTCCATCCTCTCTCCTTTTGCCTTCAAGCCATGCCATGCTATGTTAGGATGGAGAGAGCTTAACAAAGCCAGAGCAGCCCAACAAGGGCGTCATGAGGTAAAGCTGAATGGTAACCTTTTCCCATCATGCATCTCGGTATGTTCTGGCTGGCGACGCAGAGCTGCCTTTCAAAGGATGTGAAATCCTATTACGGCCTTCCTCTGTAAAACTCCAACCTATGGCGGGCCGACGGAAACACAATCGCGTAGCTGTAAAGGGCTACTGCTTCCAATACTCATGTTTTGGAATGAATTTTAGCCGGTTGCATGGGAACCATCAGTTCTTTCCTGCAAGGGTTCTAACCTCTTCCTGGAAGCACAATGGAACATACCTGTGGGGAATTTCTAAACCCAGGGAAACCATATACTTTGGTATGATCCCAGCTGTGAAGACTTGAGTGAGTATCTTCCACGAAAAATGTTTCCTTATAATCTGACATTTTTTCAGCTCATTCTCTTATTGCTTCCTCAGAATTGAATGCATTACTTGGGTGGGAGTATATTTTCCTGCGTGGCATGCCCCTTCAGCTCTCAAGCATGGAAACAGAATAACCACCTATGACTCTCCGAAGAAAGCCGCTGAAATCAGTTGTAAACAAGGAAACGTTGACGGCGACGGGAAGTTGGCGAAACCATGTGCGTCAAAATCCCTCCGTTAGTCACCCCTACTTGTGCATCCTTTGACTGATAGCTTGCAAATTTTCCCAAGCGAACTGCTTTCTTTCTCAGCATCGCGAGTAAAAGCGGATAGGCCATAGCAGTGGATTCATTGAAAGGCAGTTAAAGCCGCTTGCCGGCTCACAAATCGTTTCAGCGTCCTCCTTAGCGTGTTTCTTTTGGATGGACATCAAATGCTATAACTTTTGCCAGTCAGTCACTTTACTTTTGCAGTCGGTGAGCTGATGCTTGGCTCGCAGAAAAGTAAAGAGGATCAAGCAGTAAAAAATACAAGCAATTCTATTATATTCTTCATCCTACCTGCTGCTCTTCAACTCTCTGTCCTTATCATCATAGGCTGCCTTGCAATGTGGCTCGCAGAAAAGTAAAGAGGATCAAGCAGTAAAAAATACAAGCAATTCTATTATATTCTTCATCCTACCTGCTGCTCTTCAACTCTCTGTCCTTATCATCATAGGCTGCCTCGCAATGGTCAGTCATTAGCACAGAGCTGCAAAGGAGCACAGCACCACAGGTAAATCCACCTTACCTGAACTCATCCAAGAATCCTGCTACAGCCAGTCAGCGACTCTGACAGCAAGCAACCTTCTTCCACTTGGATTCTTACTTAGCTCATTCTCACAGCGTACAAAATATTCAAGCATGAAGCAAACCAAGGAAGGAACGTGATCCTTCCTTCATTACGGCTCTCTTCTCTTCTGTAACCACCTCTACCTCTTGTGTGTACCACAAAGGTAAATGCATGCATCAAGGACTTGCATCAACAGAATCTCATCATCCAAGGATAATCATCTACGGCTTTGCCTCGTCTTTCGTCTTCCTTCTTGCCTTCTTCGCTCACCTACCTTGCCTTGCCTTGTCTGGCTGGGAACTTGGTGGTTTCTTCGCTTGTAAATGGCCAAGATGTATGATGATGCCGTGCATTTTTCCATTAGCCCGTACACAAACGCTCGTCTTCCCTTCTCAGTCTTCATTTTCTCAATCCAATTCCCAAGGAACGATGGGGCAACCTGCTCTTTTGCGAGATCATAAAATCATGATGACAGGAAACAAGGATGAAACTTGAATCCGATCTGAATCTGAATGGGACTACCGGCAGAGAGTAGTCCATGCTACCAACCTCCACAAGAGTCGAATCAAAACCGGCAGGAAAACCACATGCGATGTCACCGTAAAAGCATGCGGGCACCGAAACCCGGCATATCATATGGTGAAAAAATCTTGCAACGCAGAGCATCTTTTCTCTCTCTCTCTCCTTTGCTTTCCCTCATGAGCCTGAGAATCATCTTATAATGTTCCCGCGACTTGCCTCCATTCATCCCCACCGTCCGCCAGCTTTCTCCGAGCCTTTCTCCTCGTGGCACGTCAACCAGCTGATGAGAACAAGTGTTCTCGGAGGAGGATGCAGGTAGCTCACCGGCTGACTGATTCTAAAGCTGGACGTCAAGTTCATTCATTGCGTAACCAAAACAACAACAACACAGTCGCATTCCACTCTCCGAGTGTCAAATGAAGTCATGTAGCCCCTGACTCGCAGCCTGCATTATCTCAGTCAGTCATGTGTCTTGCCGTGCTTTGATCCCGACTCCGTTCCTGTTATACGCTCAATATCCAAATATCAAATGCAAGTGCACCACCAATCTCCTTCGTCGACGCATAATGGACCGTACACTATGGTAACAAAACTTGGCTTGCTCCTCTCTCAATTCCTACCAGGAATTCTTTCTTCTCAAATGTGGCAGGCACGTGAAAAAAACCACCATGTCCTCCAACAATCTAGTCATTTAACTCCTATCGCCTTATCGGGACAGACAACTGTTGCCACGCTCATCTAGCTGGGTATACTATTCGCGAACCAAGTCTCGTAACCCTCACTTTATCTTTTGACGCAGACAAACTCACATCACTGCTTTCAATTTTCTGACTGAAGCATGTGCTCTCCACTGTTTTCATCTTTGAGGTGTCTGATTAAGCTTTTTAAAGACAACTTTAGCGTAGGCCGGCTCTCATGTTGAGCCTTTCCACATTCCTTACTGTATTTCATCAAGGAATACTTTTGCAATGTAGTAAGTTGTGCTTCGTGCTTGACAGAATACCAGGACCGTTGTTGCAAGTCCCATTCATTTAGAAAATGCAATCGTAGTATTTCAGAACTCCAAATCGGAATGGTGCTTCTGCATACTCGTCAGCAACGTTTCTGGCAGAAGGGGCCAGCTGATCGAAAACATTGGACTGACAGCCTGGAGCAAGTACCAGGGTCGCATACCTTCAGGACTTGAAGGGGTTTTAGCAACCTCATCGTGTCAGTACTCTCTGTCGTTTCTCACGTTGACAGCAGTAGCGAGCTGTTTCTTATAGCCTTCGTCGAAATTTCCTTGATTCACTCCCAGATAAAGCCAAAATACTGTATGCGCATGGACTAATTTCAGAAACACTTGGTCTAATGGAGGCATTAGCTCATTAATTATTGTTACGTTTACCGGTGCAGGGGATTTAGAGGGTGCAACGCAATGCTAGCCGCTTTACAAGAACCTCTTCGTACAGAAGGGTGGATCGATCTTAAATTGTACGTCGTCATGGCTATAATGGCTAGATTCAACTTGAAATGTCAAAGTACTAAGAGCGGTTGTCAGTTTCGTTTTAGAAGAAATTATCATACTGCGATGAGATTAATGAACATGTAGGGCGGGTGGGCCAAGTAAAAACGTTGTTTCTCCCAGTCAGTCTGCGTAGCGTGGCTTGAAGCTCATGAGGAGAAAAGTTAAGTAGACGTGACAAGGAAGTCTGGTTAAAAGCACTGCTCGCACGGTGGAAAGCCATTTCTTCCTATTTCCCGTACGAGTCAAGGCAAACGAAGTGAGGGAGAGAGAGAGAGAGAAAGTCTCAGGTTGTTTCACATGTAGCAGAGCGGTAGCAGAGTTAGCAAAGAGCGAGGGTAGTCTGCCAAAAGTGTATGTTTGGTAAGCTTTTTGGACGACATATCCCATGCCAGCAGTAGTGGGGAAAGCCCTTTCTCTCCTTTGCCCTTCGTCGACCGAAACTCTGGAGTGAAGCTTGGGAAACGGTTACTACGCAATGCCGGCCTGTTCAATCTCGCAAAGGCTCGAGTTCCCGTCTTTTCGTTTCACACATCCGCTCTCTGCTTCGTATTACCCGATAAAAGCTGTAGGGACGTAAAACTCTCAAAGGCTGGGAAGCTATGCAGTATGCTACAGGAACGAGAATACCTTACCGGCAGTTGACAGTGCTTTGGTTTGCGATTCTCTTTCTGTCTGTCTCTCTCTCTCTCGCTTCATGTATTCTACGTCCTTTCCATGACTCTTTTCTCCTTTCCCTTCTCGGTCGTTCCTCTCAACTCCTGTATTAGCACTGCTGTTAGAATTCTCTTGTGCTTCTGCTGCTGTCTCTGCTCTCTCTCTCTCTCTCACACTGTTTCCCCGTCTGGTGAATTTTCGCATCCAGTTTTCCCAGTTACTTCCAGCTTGAGGTTTGAGACTTGAGATGTGCTTGAAAGTTCCAGCGGAGGATTTCTCACGGAGAATGTCTCCACCACATTCTGCTTCAGCTTCAGGCTGAGTTTCCTCCCTGAGTTTCTCTGGTGGCGAGGGTTTCGCCGACTTATCGTACGGGAATCCATTTCCTTTGCCAGTTTATCCTCCTTGGACCATGTCTCACATAAAGTTGCATTGGCTCTCGTGCTGTTTCTCCTTGCTACGAAATCTGGCGTATTTTGCCTTTGGACTGATTCTTATAGGGATTCAGTTCGTGCATGTGAACTGACAAGTGGGAGAGTTTGTGCTGAGGCTCGAGGAGTATGGAAGTAGAACCCACCACATCAAACCTTGAGCAGAAGGGTAGGATAAGTTTATATATGCCCTACAGTCACGTTGAGTTCGAGTCTCGAGTTCTGGCTGGTAAACTCAACCATGTTTTATGTTATTTGCTTCGCTCTACGGTCGGTCTAGGTCCTATTCCCTCTTTTTCCAACTCGCATGAAGCTTTTCCGCCGCTTTCCTTTCCATGCTACCCGACGATGTCGAAATAACTTAGGCAAGCTGAAACTTTTACAAGGCAAGGGACGCTAAAGCTCTATGAAGGTAATTCCATGTCCAAAAATACAGAAAGCTCTCTCGCCGAGAGTCTGCCAAACTACCTTTTTCCCTTAGAGACTGTACAAGGCCCAAGCCTGAGCTGTGCTATGCGTGGCAGCGCTTTGAAAATAACCAGAGAAACCTTTTCCCAACAGCATCATCTATTCCTTGAACATTTTCCATAAGCGGTGAAGCAGCCAAAGGAAACGACTCGACGTTCATTCCGCCTGCCGTAGACTCATTCTATCGTCTTCTGCACAGCTTAAACGCTAACCACATGAATCAGAAATAAGAAACTCTCTCATGTTCTTCTTCTTCTTCCTGCCGCTACTTCTTCTCTGTACTTGTTTTCTTTTCCTCGACACTTGCTCACGGCTTAAACATTCCGTATGATCATCTTGAAGACTAAGACGAAGGAATAAACAGCTCTCACACTTATTTGCTTGAGAAGTCGCGACGCATCACATTTTCCCAATGCTCTTTCGTTAACCTCCTCACGCGTACTCGTAGCTGCAATTACATGCGCTCATTTCAACATCGCGATAATCCTTTTCTTTTTCTCTCGTTTTCTCTTCCCGTTCGAAGCTTGAGACATGAGCTGCAGGAGCTTGCCAGCTCATTGTAAAAATCAGCTGAAACATCCTCAATCCGTCTCATTCTGAGTCAAGGAGGTAAATGTGGCTAAGATCAGGTGCGTTCGTGCCATGTAAAGCGATTTGAACCGTCTGCGAAGCATGATAAGCAAATTGCCAGGGTGAAACGTAGGCGAGAGATTTCCTCAATCATAAATTGTAACTTGTTCAATGACTGTGTATGAGATGCTGTGAAGCTCGTTCCTGTGCTGAATTTCCACGTGCCTTTTCCCACTTTGTTTTGAATCACACAGGGGATAGCTGCGATATGGTGAACAGAAGAGTATTTTAAATTGTCTTTCCTCCTCTCCCTCGACTCGCGTACTGCCAATTTTACCTCTGTTTAAATTACCTTTAATCTCCACTCCAGAGGTTCACTCTCAATCTGTCCTGCATTTCCTCATTTCCTCTTGATTGTCTAGCCATTACGTTTGCGGCCGGTTTTATACACCAGTCTTCACAACATGTGGTTTAGTCTGTCTTTGCAGTTTTGACTGCTACTACCAGCCAACCTTTACCTCATTTCAAACGCACCATACTTGCTCTCACGCAGGTAGCCATTACGTTTGCGGCCGGTTTTATACACCAGTCTTCACAACATGTGGTTTAGTCTGTCTTTGCAGTTTTGACTGCTACTACCAGCCAACCTTTACCTCATTTCAAACGCACCATACCTGCTCTCACGCAGGGATAACCACAATAGCACTCTTGACAAGACGTCAAAGGAAAGGAATATAAAGGAGGAAAGACGTAATACAGAAACATGGACGTGGAACAGCACAAAGGTTTTTACAATTGATTCTTGGGTGGGAACGGCTGTTATCCTAATCCTAATTAACACCAAGTTTCGATAAATACAGTAAATCTTTAGCAAGTTGATGCCAGTAACGGCTTCCGTGGTGACCATTAATTAGTTCTCCTTCGAATCTATTGCCGCTAGGTCGGTAAGATTCGATGGGAAACAAGCGATGCTATTTTCTTCTTCATTTCAAAATCCGCATATTAGAGTTGGTACACGGGAATTGAATTTGATTTTCTTAATTTGAAGCAGTTAAAAAATTTTCGTCATGGGAGTAATTTGATGCGAAATCTTCATGTAATGTAACGCTTTGTCTTACTATCCAAACCGGACAGTCCGTTTAGCAAAGCATCAAATCTACAAAAACGTTACAGGCATGAATTTAAAATTGCCGATCCGATTCCCATATGTCACAGCTTAAAATACCCGTGCCTCTAAATTCTCAATACGTTAAAAGTTGCATGCATATTCGCTTCCGATCCCGCCACAACCAGCAGACGAAAAGCCCGAATGGAGTTGACTGTTCACGGAAGTCAGGAGCAAGAACGTGTGTGCAACCGGTAGTGAACTGAAGTGCTGCAAGTGTAACCTGGCACATTTTATTTTATACCGGGAAAGAAAGAGCGTCAAAGCAAAACATTCCTGCTCATTTCCCAAAGTCCATCTGGAAGGAAAGAGCATTCCAAATCGCTATTTATTCCCCACGTTGCGTTGTCTGCCTGCCTAAACTGCAAGTACTCCAGACCGGTTGCATCTCATCGCTTTTCTCCCTCGCTTTCAATTCTTGAGCACCCAGGTCAGTTCCATCCAGGATGAAAACCACGTGCGACTCCTACATGCATTCACTTGGCGATCAACTGCGAGTGCGAGATGAGCTACCCTATTATTATATATTATTCTTCTTCTCGTCTTCCTCCTCATCTCATCCTGGATCACAGGATTTGCCCCATATCAATTCACCAAACTGCTCAGCATACCCCACATGCTCGAGCATGAGTTGATTCAAAAACCAGCTGAGCATGAAACTTCAACTCGCTCTCCGCTTTTTTCACAACACCAAAAGCACATGGTTGAGGAAACAACGTGGTGGTTCCGGTTCCGGTATCCGACATTTCTTAAATAGTGTCCTTTGCATCCTTTCTCCGCGCACCATGTGCTTCTTGCCTCAAGTTTCGCCGCATTGCCGATACATGCACCCCACTTTGTGCATCAATCACATTGGTTTATTGACCGTCAATTCTATTCTGTTACTACTAACGTTGTAATTAAGTAATGCTACTTATCGTTCTGATAGTGGCTGCTTTTTTTCGTCAGCTTTTTAGCAGAGTGCAGGTTGAGTCTTTAAGTCTAAGCAAATCATTAGAACACATTCAAACTTTTAACTTTCCGATCATCTAGCTTAAAGTTTGCAAAACTGCTAACGACAAGATTTCTTCTTTGTTCTATGAACCAAGGCCGAAATGAAATTCGAATTTAGCATTTCAAACTACAAGGTAACGGAAAGATCACATCATATTTGATACTTACAATATGACTACTTTAGCAGATACCGAACGGCGAGTTCCCTTTGCTAAGGATAGCTTAACAATGAAAGAAACGAAGAAAATGCATAAGTTAAATGCAAGTTGGCATGACTTTTCATTCAATTTCATGAATAAAGGAAGAGGTCTACGAAAGCAGAAATGATTCACTACCCATCACCGTGACAACGATTCGGTACATTCTGATGAAATTGGTGAAGAACATTTGCCATCGCCTAAATATTCAAGTTTGAAAAACATGATCAAAATTTCTGAATTGAAATACAAAATATTCGCTCTCGCAAGCAT
>VRMD01003021.1:0-11808 GCA_009872375.1 Sminthurides bifidus | reverse complement strand
CAGGTACAGGGCATAAGGACGTGAGAAAAGTAGATTCGATTGTCACAACGCCCGTTGTCAACGGCACGAAGAACCGGGAAAATCGAATGCCAGGAGGAGAGAAACCGATTCTCCACCCCGACATTAAAGATGGAAGCTTGAAAGTTGTCGGAGGGTATGGTCCAGGCAATGGTACTAAAACACGGAGGGTGCGAAATAAGAGGCTATCTTCTACCGTAAACAGTCCAGTAGTCATTAGTCCGAAAAATATGTCAGATGTCAATGCGCTTACCATGCAGAATTTGACGAATCCGAGTGTAGCTGGGTTTGATGGCAAGGAGCCTGGGACTGCAGAGAAGGGTAACGGGACAGGAGTCGTGTTGCACGACTTGATTTCAAGGCTCAGTCAACTGAGTAATGGGAATTCAGACATCGGAACACCTATGAGGCCGGCTAGCAGTGGACAGAGCAGCAACAATGAAGCTAATAATAGCGAAGACGGATTTCGCATGAAACCAGCAGATCCTCAACAAACAGCTACTGACCTGAAAAAGCTCGTGAATCTTCTGATTGAAGTTGAAAGCTCTTCTCACAATAAGTCCAATCATAATCGCAGCGAGGCTGATGGAAACGGAGCTCGTGTTGTCAATATCCTTGTAACGCCTAATCCCGATGACGAGAAAGATGCACAGGGAAGGATTTCTTCCACCGGGTATCAAGCTCATTCAACAGAAGCACAGAAGCAGAAAATCCTCTTCCTGAAAAGCCCACAAGTGAAGCAATTATTGGATACTGCTCTATCGGACCCATCTGTGAGCTCTGCTGCACAAAAAATCGCCGCAGCTCTCTTCCTTCCACCAGGAGAGGCATTTGTGAAAAAACCAGGTGAAAATTCTATCAGGCCAGCTGATGACATTACTTCAAGTGATTATCCACCCTCTCGCATAAGTAATTTTGCACAGGAGAGCTCGTTAGCACCACCAGCATCTTCTTCCGCATCTTCCTCGGAAGGGTCTGCAACACCGGACGGATTCCCTCTCACAGGTGCAGGATTTCTCAATCTTCATCATCCGAATTTGCAATTCCATCAAGCTCTTCACCACCTCGTGGCGAATGGATCCGCTCCGACGAGCATTAATGCAACCACTAAGACGAACGTCATCAACATTTTCGTTCTCAATTTCAGCAGAGATTTGAAAACCGCGAGTAATTATCCACACGGAGCTTTTTCATCCAAGCCCGAGCGAATACAGCCAGCGATGAAACAAAAGGATAATGGGACAGTTTTTGCAGCGTCACAAGACTCAGCTGCAGATGTGAATTGTCCCATCTGTCCACCCGGGAAGAGGGTAACGCTTCGTCCGCCCTTCTCCCACATCAGGCCTGTTTTAATTGAAAAAGTTGAGCATGCTGCTCCTAACAAAATAGGTGCAGTTTCAACGGGACTAGGTACTCAACCATACCACGAAGTGAACAAAACATCGCTTTTGACGACTGCTAATTTTACGACCTCGAGTGGTATCATCACCGTTGGTAACACAAGCCAGCACTCTGACTCCATTCTAGGGAATGCTCCTTCCGCAACAAGTCATACGAATTTGCTGGATCTTTTACCAGGTGATGTCACCATGTTTTCAAAAACAGAGACGGCAGCAGCCCCCGGGAGCAGCGAACTCGTGTCCAACCTAACTTTGTCTCTACCATCAAACATTTCGCAACAAGATTTGATTCACATCCTGTCCAAAATGCCGCAAGATGAAAACACGGAAAGTGGGGAGGTTACTACAACCCCCGATTACATTGAGATGGCACAAGTCCCTCCGGAGTTGGCTCACTTGAGTTTGGATTTTCAAGAATCAACCGCCACCGAAGCCAGCCCTCAGAAGAGGAGAAGATGGAACAGGAACGCTGAAGAAGGAGATGGATTTTTACCAAATTCCTGACTATTTTGACCCTGATTTTCCGGAAGAGAGCGTCCCTGCAAGTCCACTCGACCTCCCCCTCCACCAGTGGTCAGATGGGTCTTATGAAGTCTCTAGTGACAATGTTACGAGTGGCGAAGTGATGCTCTCAAATCAATTCGCATATAAACAGGGATTACGACCCTCGCCTCACGGTAACCGCTATAAGAACAAACAGCAACGTCCCACGAAGCGACCTGCCTTCATTCCCATGAGAAACAATCAGCACAAAGACGATCCGTTCTTGGAAAACCTGGGAAAAAATAAGACGAAGCAGGCGACAGCGACCAAGAAACCACCTGCCGCGCCCGTTCGAACTCCAGCAAAAGTCCCCGTTGTGGTGAGACGGAATCGGGTAGCTCAGTTAATGAAGGCGTTTGGGTACTCGGCGTTGCCAACGATCGCTGCGGGTGCGGCTGCAACATGGTCTTACTGGGTCCCATTGATCGCAGCAGGAGCTGTCGGGAAAAGAAAGAGGCGTTCAGTTGACAATTACCTTGAGGAACAATTACTTCCGTCATCAGGATCAAATCTCGAGCAGGATGCATTGTCCAAGCGTCTTTTCATCCAACCACTCAATATGCAACAATGGCTAAACGTGCCAAGTTCACCTGGACCAATTCCATCCGTCAACGCTCATCGCGAACCTAAATTCATGCTGAAATCTGGCACGAATAATTCACGCTCCGCGTCTCCATCTTCTGAATCAGGATCCCGTTCACCCCATCACACATCGTCTCCGGTAAACAAAGCGGATTCTTCACTTTTCATGAGACGTGACAATCGCACGTCCCCGAATTGGATCAAAGTGGATATAGTTACAACCACGTCGTCTCCTCCGAGTTCACCCTCTCAGGTCACAAGCTCAAGCCCCTGGCGCAAAGGAAACGGAACTGCGGGGGCTGTAAACAAACCCTTGAGAACAAGTGCTGGGCAATACAATCGCCCCGAAACAGTTGACAAGAAAGATGACATGAATCAACATGTTCAACTTGTAAGTACAGTCAACAATTCAGCCTCCTGGAACTGCGGGGGCTGTACACAAACCCTTGAGAACAAGTGCTGGGCAATACAATCGCCCCGAAACAGTTGACAAGAAAGATGACATGAATCAACATGTTCAACTTGTAAGTACAGTCAACAATTCAGCCTCCTCGAGCATAGGTAACAATGGCGTATCCGAATCCATTCATCCGAACTCAACCAATAACAAAAACAGAAAATGGACCAACGCCGAGCCTCAAGATTTGCCTCTGCTGAAAAACTTTTTAAAGAACGTACTCACGAGTGAATGGAACGTGTCGTCGCCTTCGGAATCTTCTACTCGATCACCGAATATCCCGTCTACAGTAACGCCTTCCACCACCGATGGTCGTAGACCAGTGTCATATTCAGTATCTTCAGCCCAGCCGGCTAAAAAGGCATCCTATTCCTCTCGGCCAACCAAAGACCCAAACCCTGTCAAGACTCCCAGCGTACCAGTTGCTGAAATGACGCAGACCTGGCAATCCGTCACATCCTCGTTTCATGATAAGCATAAAATCGGATCTGAGGACCAACCCTCGTATGTGCAACTTATCAATCCGCCAAAGTCCGACCCCGGGGTCAGCATCATTGTCAGCTCCAATTCCAAATACAAGGCTCCCAGGCCGGAAGAATCGATCGGTGCTGCGAGTAAGATAAATGGAATGAAACATGACATTCTTGCCTCCAATTCTGAGAAGCAAAAGTTGCTCAGCCGGAAAAAGCTGTTGGAGGAACTAAGTAACGCAGAAAATACTTACTCTGCAGCAGCACTCTTGCCCATTTGGTTCCCCGTCATATTTGGTAATAGAGCAGGATCACATCCTTTAGTGACCAGGGCTGTCGCGAATCGAGGCTAAAAACCATGGCGGAATTATTATGGCAATAAGGGGGAAGAATGGAAAGATGATTTGACATTTTTCGCTCAATGCACCTATTCTCAGCCTTGTGTGCTAAATATTTTTTCATATCATTCACGCAGTTCTGCGTACCAAATTATTACTCATAATGGTACAGGGTATTTTAGGGATTTGCATGGTGACGGTTAAATTTAAGCCCATATGAAAGATCCTTTGCTTTGCATACTTACGTACTGTAAATAGGCTACACATACATGGAAAGTGTGGAAGAAAAGGAGCTCGAGTTATTCGGGCACTCATTCCATGCATTAAAATCTCAGGTTTTACATGCTCATGTCATATACTGGCACAATAGCTTTAGATCCGGAAGGCAAAATGTGTTTAACAGAAGCTTAATAGTGGCAGTGATTTTATCAGCCATAACTAATTAGTGTTTTCATCAATTAGGCAGTCTCATCCCTCTCCTTTCTCTCTAATGGCTCGCTCGAAGCTTTGAGCCATCAATCAAAACGCTAGTTGTTGTTTTGTCTAAAATTAAACTGTCCTGAACGTAATGACCATCTTGATTTTGGAGCTAACGGATTTTGAATGAGTATTTAAGACAAAAAATAACCTGGTTGCTTATGAATCTATATGAGATTGAGGAGAACCCACGCAGAGTGGAGGAAAAAATCCGGGTCTCGAATCAGATCATGCATGAAATACCATCGTAAGTAGGGAGGAGAAAGGGGCCTTGGCCAAACGAGTCTGTTGTCACGTTTAGCTAATTGCCGTAGCAACTCCATATATGACGAATTCTGATTGACTTGCTTTTACAGAACAAAGACAGACTTGACGACTGGACAACACCTTGTTGACAATGACCAAGACAAGTCTCGCAGTCCTGCCTCGATGCCAGCTGATGCGTCTCCGCAAATCCGTGATGACAATCAATCATCATCCTCACCATCATCTTCTCCCGCAACCGGCTACCCACCAAGGCATCACAGGAGGCTGACCAAGTTGCAAAAATCAGATTACAATAGCGATACACAAGAGGAAAATTCTAGTGAGCCGGAGGATGGTTCTCTCATTTACCAATCCATCAAGACCATGGAGACACATTTGTTGGACGATAAGCCGGTGGACGACTCCATTGAGAATTCAAGTGAAAAAGACGTGTATTTAAACGTGGGACCTGCTTCTTCCGTGACACCTGCAAGCGCTGATCAAGATTCTGACGAGGATGACAGTCAAGATGATGAGGACGGGGATGGGGGCAACAAGGGAGTTGGTAACGGGAGTAGTAGCAATGACAACGGGAGCTCTTCATCCGTCCACAAATTGACTGCAATTGAAGCTGACGACAGCAGCAACGGTAACGACCCCATGAAAAAAACAATGATTGAAGGTGGTGGAGAAATCGACATTGATGATGCGGATGCGAATAGTGTGGTCATGAAAGTAAAAAACGAAGTGCTTTCTTCAATCAAAGCTCAGCATCACTACGCTCATCAAAAGCACGGAGTGCATTCAACAACACCCAAAGGGATTACCACATGGAGCGCAGTACAATCCAGCGCTTCTGGCTTCAATCATCATCACCATGGCCACCATTCGCAGACAAAACAATCGCAAAATCAATATGTGACGAAACCGTACCGAATCGGATCCGTTTCAAAGATGCCTGCTGATTACACCGTGTCTGGGGGCATCACGTTCTCTACTGCGCGGCCAATCACCACGGCGGACATAGTTACCAAGGACAGGAGCTCTTCTGAAACTACTGACCCATCTACGGCTACCTCTCACCGTCTCCCGCCACGGAGAAAAGTGGACCGCAAGAAACCGTCAAAATATGTCAGACCTCCTTTGGACGATGTGAAGGCGACCGTCATTGCTCACGATGACACGCACAACATCTACAAGGTAAAAACTGTCACAGAATCCAATGATAATGCGGAGACAAAGGTGTCCGAGGACTACACTCGCGCCCCCTGGCCTTTCATGCAGTCCACTCGACGCCCCGCTTTCTCCAAAGTACGACCCACTGCCAAACCAATCAAGAGCGCGTACATGAAGAGAACTCAAACACCAATCCTTACCCTTACCACTCCAACTACGACACCAAAACCTCAGACCACCACCGTCTACTATCGTAATCCCGGCCTCCCTCTCTTGGGCTCCATTCCCATAAGTTTCACCAACATGAATTTCTTTGATTTCATTCGAACTCAACTCGTTCCGCGCATCGGGCTCAGTATCATGAGTATGATGATGAGCACTCCACTTCTGTTTACGCTTCTCGGTGGCGCTGGCAGAAAGCGAAGGAGACGTGATGTGAACAATGGGACGGTAATTGGGAATGAAAACGACACGACGGTAGACCCCACATCCAGAGAATCGCTGCAAGATAAAATCGAATCTTTAGTTCAAACATGGCAAGAAAAATATCGCGAAAAACCCACTACCGTTCCAACGATAACCACAAGCACAACAGAGACGTCTTCATCTTTTCCCTCTTCTTCATCGTCTTCGCATCAAATTGAGCACGAAGATGAGCCAATTTCCCGTGAACAACCTCACGTTCCGTCTCAAGCTCCGAAGAGATCTTCAAAACCGAAGAAAAACAAAACGAAAATAGCTTCTACAACAATGCCCACCTCCACTGTCTCAACCACAACCTCCGCAACCACGACAACTTACTCCACCACTCCGAGAACCGTAAGGACCACCACGCCAAGAACAAGTGCCACTACAACTGCAGCTGGTAAAACCCCTGCTGACGATGATAACAGACAAGTTGTTCAGGACAATGTGACCAGAATACACTTTTCAAATTTCGCTACCGTTCTCATGTCTCAGCTTCATGAAAGAATCGCTCAACTTTTCAGGAACTACATTCGCTAAAAGGAATGAAATGAAACGTATTCAAAAATGATATTATACTTAATGTTGCAGCATTATTGTTGAACCCACATGTGTTACTGTATTTATTGGCGGTTGTACCGTCTCTGCCGCCTTTTGTTACCGACTTCCTTTAAAGCTCTAATTCCTGCTGTCTGAGTGAGTGAAACTAATTTTCAGCGAACCATTTCCCATTCTGTAGCTTTTGTAGGTTCCAAGTCAGCAGACCTCATGCATCCAGTTGCTTTTCCGACTGCTTCAACTTTGAAAGGTGATCAAAATCTTTTCCTATTTAAGCACGTGATTCT
Organism: Sminthurides bifidus; assembly: GCA_009872375.1. NCBI lineage: Eukaryota > Metazoa > Arthropoda > Collembola > Symphypleona > Sminthurididae > Sminthurides > Sminthurides bifidus. The sequence continues at coordinate 4,791 of VRMD01003021.1, read as the reverse complement.
CCGTTGAACCAAATCTTGTTAGAGCTGAAAGCCATCAATTAATCTATTGAGAAACCTGATGTATAAACTAGCCAGCAGCGCATCTTTCTAATTTATTGTTATTTTTTATACGACTTGCACTGTAATCAAGTTATTGTACTCTGAGGGGTGAAATGGTACTCGTTTGTAGTTGGATATTAAAATCAGTTGTTACTTACACTTTAGTGTGCATCGCTTTTTGGTATTACTGATCACCCAGAACTGCTGGTAACAATCCAATGCGGGTGCTGCCCCTGCAATTGATAGGGTAGAAGCTGGGAGGCCCATCTCCTGCCAGAAAATTCAATCCGAACCCACCAATAAATCATGTAAAGCATGAAGGATGTCAAATGAAAAAGGATTGCATATAATGAATCACGTGAGGGACTTGCCAAATGCCAGTTGGTGTAATACCTGAGCCATTTCACGCCGGCTTGCACTATTATTATTATTTTTAACACCTGTCGAGACTGCAATTACGGACAAATCAATCTTGTTTAGGCGATACAGCTGCAAAGATGTCAACTTGTACTACAAGCTCGACTTAGGTGGCGGCTGTCATAAGATTAAGAGTGAGCAGTTTACGTATCGAATTGACTCTAATTACACCTGTCACCGGCTGTAAGTTAATAAAATAGTATTCGCTACAGGCTCTGTCACGTTCAGTCTTAATTACCCCTCTTGTATATGTTTTGCCCTTCACTTCCGTGTTTGTTATTACGGGAAGCGTTTCACCCACCTATGCTATCAATTAAGTTTTGTATGTAAACAAACTGGCGCAAAGAGACTTTTGTGATGTGAGCTAAGGGGTGAAATCGGAACACAATTGCTCCAACCTTGTTGGAAGCACAGAAAACTTAAAGGCTCCAAAGCAACTGCGGGTTTAATACTGTAGCACATGCCGATTTCGATGGAGCACTCGTATCGCGATTCCAGGAGCTTCAATTTGCCAATCGCTTACACGTTTAGATATAACAAAGTAATCAGCGGAAGCAAAAATCGAGATGGGCATAAACGTTGCATGTATTTACATACTGCGGTTTCCATAGTAATCACAAAACCGTGTTTAGTCTGTCGGTAGCACTGTGCATTGTCAGAATTTTGCGAAACTCTTGTTCAAGTTTCAGCATTCCGAAGGAAATTCCGCATCGGCGGAATTGGTTTTAGACCCCTGCGGGAATGATGTACCAAAAAATTTTGTTCTCACAGGCTCAGCACGCTGTTTTTTGAACACGCCGAACATGCTAGAAAATTGAAAATACGCTTGAATCGATGAGCTCTTTAAAGTCGTCTTGAACGGAAAGGGAACGAAATGCTTTATACGGTCAAGAGCATTAGCTCAAGTGCAAGAGTGAAGTGAATGGAAACCGGGGTGAATGAATAAGTTGTTGGAACACTTAAAGTTGTCTGATGGGACACTGTTGTTCGGGGAACATTAGCTGCACGAGTATTCATTATTCCTCTTACAGTTTTTGCCAACGTTGTCTTCGCCTTAAGTTGAATAGGAGGGATTGGCGAGAATGAATTGCAATTTACCGAAGTCCATTATAGCTGGAATGATGCTGCGCGATTGCATGTTTGCCACTTCAGGTTTCATTAACTAACACGACCCAAAGGACATTATTTCTTTACTAACATTCTCAGGCATGCTTGCTCAAATGCGAGATTGATGGGTTGCAAAGAAATTACTCTCAGCTCATCACAAGTCTTCTGTGGTGCATTTGCTTTTCCTGGTTTGTTCAAACATAAAGTGAGCTAACACAAGTGAGCTCTATCCTACACATTGCAGATTGAAATGTTTTGGCTACTTATGTACATAGTATGAGCTATCATTGAGAGAAACTGCAACGACTCGGTTTCGCGAGAAGAGCGTGCAAGTTACGGTACGGGATTACCTTTTGAAGCCTGTGAATTGAGCAGGTTGATTTGCCGCTGTCCCAGTGTAGGATGCGAATAGCCGAAAATTAGAATCACTTGAATTCCATCCCACGTGAAAACGGGAAGCTGACCGACTTTCACAGCACAAAAGACAGGATTTGAGCCACGTTAAGGGAAGAAAGAAGGTGTCGGGAAGAAAATAGGATTCGTCTCCACGATACTATGTTGAGAACATCCCCTAATAACTCTCCATCTAGCCACATTTAGTAGCATGCCTTTTCAACAGCCGTACTGAAGCTGCATGTTCACAAGTCTAGGGATTTTGCCGAGAACATTATCAAGATTAAAAGGGTCTGGGAGATATAACTACTGGCCCAACCTAAATTTAAACACTAATCATGAGAACATTGGAATTGTCTAAAATGTAGCAAAAGGTTTAAATAATGAGTATTTTACCAACTCCTTTCCCGAACAGCTCTGAGCCTGCTTTACTGAATAAATTCTATGAGATGCAATTTACTCAAGATACTTTTTATGCCTAAGACAGTTTTAACTTACTATGCATTACAGAATGCCAGACCATGAGCAGCTCGAATGAAGAACAGTGGAGGTCTTCATTACCAACTCCATCAATGGCGCGTGCTGTGGTGAAAATTAGTCGCATCAGGTATCTTTACACAGCTACTCAGCAAGATGCAATCATCTGCACGGCGGCGTGCAGCTTTTGTCATAAGTTTTAAGAAAGGGGAATCAAGACATTAACTTTAGGCACTGTGAATTGCCACCGATACAACTGAATAATGAGCGTTTGTGCCTCTGATTGCAAGTTCATGGCCAAAAATACAACTTTCACTGGAAAATTAACATGAGCAATGTGAAAAGGTATGATGAAATGAGAAAGTTTCGACAAGATCACAATTTAAGTGTACACGCCAACAATACTGAGTCGTAGAGAAGGTCACTTTATGAGCCCTTGCGCAGAGGATGTTGGAAGGACGACACAAAATCATTTGTTTCTGTTTTGCTAGTTCTGTTGTATTTAGCGGTAGTAGTAATAAAATTTTATACCGAAATCTATGTTTTTGTCATGGGGAAGATCGTTTACATATTGATACATTTGGTCGTAGCTTTCGCCCATGGCTCTCAGTTTCTGCTGGTCGATTTTCTTCGCAGCGAGTTCCCAAACACGTAACCTGCCAGCCGGGTCTGCTGCAGTGTATTGGGCAATAACAAACTCTAACGCTTCGTAAAAATCATCAAGAGGGATTCTTGGTTCCGAGGTGAGAGGTTCGGCAACCAACCTTTTCTTCCGATGCACCAATTTCAACACGAGTCTCCAGATGAAGTTTGCCTGAAATATAGAGATTTTTAGACATTAATATGTGCTAANCAATGTTTTGCGACGAAATTCAAAAAAGCATATTGGAGGCTTAAGATTATAAAAGTTCTGTGGCATATGACTCATTCTTAAAGAAACTTTCTCACCGTTTTGATTGATTCGTCAATGGTGGTCAAAGGTTCCAGGTCTAGTGAAGAGTTTTTCGCCTCTAAATCCGACTGCAGGACTGCCAACTGTTCTTGGATCTCTGAAAAAGCATATTTTACCCGGTTAATCTGCTAGTTCATAGACAATATAATCCATGACATTTATTGTAAAGGTAAACTTGCTGCTGATGCTGGACTACGTCGTACCATCTTTGTAAAGACCGTAGAGGATGCGAATCGTTTCATTCATAGATTCGCCCATTGCGGCTCGCATCGTTTTGTAGTATTCCTGCAACTCTTGAATCAGGTCAATCACTAACAGCTCACGAGTTTTCAGGTCCCAGGGAGCGTATACTTGACTTCGGTAAATTTTATCGATTGCCCACCAAGCTTGCATTGCGGAAATTTTGTGTTGATAGAAACTGCTGACAATTACTTGAGAAAATTCTTCCAACGAGTCTAGGATCTCATCAGACTTTGATCCTAAGGAGATGGAGGTGACTTGGATATTTTCCATGATTGCCGCAAAGTATACGATTCCGCCTAAAATTATAAGCAAACTCGAATTAATCTGATCCATAAAATCTAATAGACATAAAACATGAACAAGTGAGTAGAAAATCAAATCATAGAGCAGTTACCATCAAAGATATGGTCGCCTATTGTTGTAATGGTGGTAAATTATTTGTGGCGAGTCTGCAGGACATATGCGCCCTCTGGCAGCTACATTTTCAAGAGCTTGTACGCACTTTTCTCTATCTGAGATACAAGCAGAAGCTGATGCTAAAATAAAAAGTATTAGGAGAAGATTACCAAATTGGAGATTATTTAATTGCTGGAATAACTTGTGCATTTTAGGAGCCCGTGTACAATAAACTGGCAAGCTTCAGAACAGAATGTATGGACCGAAATACCGTCAGACTGAAGCAGACAGAAAATAAAATTACACAATTTTCTAGAACCTGCTTATCTCTCTATTGAGTATGAAGTCTGAAGCTGTGGGTTTACCCAGATCAAACTGACATTGAGCACATGGTTATCTTTTGCCAGATAAACGGATTGAAAGCATCCACCGTGGCAAAGTTTCTTGCTACAATTAGTTATGCTCAACTGTAGACTGACATGAACCTGAAGCATTGATCTGTAGACATACAAGAAAAGGAGAAATGCGCATTGTAAATATTTACCACTACACATGAATTGGGCAAATTATCAATGCAATTCGTCTTGGGTAGTTGATACTGCGAGTTTTTATAAAAAGCAATTGCATTTAGGACCTGCAATCCGTGGATTACAATCTAATGCACCTTGATTGATGTGAAAATGCAAATAAGTTGTGACTAAAAATATATTTTGAACGTTGGAAAATAATTTCTTCTTTATTTATTTATAGACTACAAAGTCTCATTT
>VRMD01003020.1:0-11811 GCA_009872375.1 Sminthurides bifidus | reverse complement strand
ATTATAATTTTTCATGCAAAAAACACAGTTCACAATCATTATTCCCATTAGTATCTCTCTGGGCAAAAACCAAATTATTATTCATCATCGTCTCAGGAGCTGGCACTCGCAGGTAACAATACGGCACAAGACCCATTTCGCATGTCAGGACTGAGACTGTAGTAACGATGAGATGGATCTTGGCCGCGTGTTATCGAGCATCATTTTACGAAATCTTAAATCAAAGTTCCCTTTTCCGAACCCAGAACAGAGCCAGGTCAAACTTATTACGGGTCACTCTGTTCTGTATGCAATGTATGCTTAATGGGAGGATTGTTCTAGCTGCTTGAAAACAGATACACGAGCGGCATTTGACAAAGTGTCATATGCCGAGACCGATCTACTTTTTATTGGCAAATATCGAGAGGCAAGAGAAAAACTTGTAGCCCGATACACTAGTCATAGCATAGCCGTCTCACGAGTATAAGGTGAAGGCACACAGTTCCAGAGTCTAATATACAGCAAGTGTGTGCCAATATGGTTTTGCATACTTTACTTGATCGCAAAGACTGGTCTACCTTGCATTAATTTGTGACAGGAGATACTACTACGTGTTCGTTGGCCATATCCAGAACTGAGATTCACATTCATCATCGGGGAAAGGAAAACAAAGGAAGATCACGTTCGCTCCGACTGGAAGCACCACAATTAGGATTCATCAAACGCAAGGGACAAGAACCTAAGACTAGAACTGTCAAATAATTTTTTATCTCGTTGCACATGTTTTCTTGCACGGCTGAGCTTGGAGGACGTTGTGAGTTTGGAAGCTTCTCAGAGGACTGGTTACACGCATGATTAATTTTTCAATCAAAATTTTCAATCTACCCTGCCATCAATTCCACGTCTTACAAATTAGTTAGCACAAGCTCCTCCACACCATCATTTCAGCTACAAGAATCCTCTATTACGGGCGCAAATTCTATTTTTTTATGATAATCAATAACTTCTGTGCTCGTCAGCTCTTCTTTGTGAAACGTCAGAGCAGTAGTGCAGTGCAGTATTCCTCATCGCTTGCTTTGTATTCCGGAGCGGAGAGGGAATTTGTTTTCTCATTTCATGTTAGTTTTTAATAACTGGAAATAATAAATTACTAGAGGAAATCAGATTATACTTCTTTGATTACATCCATAATAGCATGGTTCGGATCCGAAGGAAAGGGAAGAAAAAGGGCACATTGAATGGATTCCCTTTAGACTAGACGTCGTCAAAAAACACCCATATGAATTCCTACACCTACTACTATAGATTAGATAGGCATGGCAGTCTTGCCGACATTACTACTTAACAATTCCACCTGCAACTCTCCGACTCTCCTGCATAATGTAAAGGGATTGGAAAAGGTGGATGTAAAACAGGAATTTCTCATGTACACTCGCCTCAGTGCATGCTTAATGTTTCGCTAAATGAGCTCCCAAATTTTAATCGCGATAGGATCAGTAATAATGCGACCTTATACTATTTAGTGAGCTCGCCTCCGTCTGGTACGAACTTAATATCGGACTTGTTAATTTCATATTAATAAAACATGGGTAACATCCTCTGTCCTCATATCGGCAGTGTCATTCGTCATTCATCCCTGTCCTGCCATCAGCACCTGAATCCCAATTCCTAGCCCGTGTACTAACACAGTCATGTACATGGTGCTGGAAAGGTCCGCATTTCCTCCATCTGCCATTAATCCTTGTCCGTGCATTTAATGTGCAGGTGAACTACTTCTCCAGCTCGGAAATGCCTTGGCTTGGCCACTTGGTGTATGCACGGAAAAGGTTAAATTGCAAAACGCTTCGACTTTCTCACTCGTGTGTCGTGAGGATTGGCGAGGTAAATGATTTCGTAGGTGATTTCGTAAGTACGGTTTATTGTGAAAGTTTTGCACGCAGAATTGCCGAGTGACTGTCCCTGGGCTTGCCGTAAGTAGAGTCCGCTCCCCGTAATGGGACGAAATTTCCCGTTTGGCAGCGCAAAGAGTATTGAACCGGATGGATTTAGAGCAATGGAACATGATAGCGGTAGCTGTAAAAGGAAAAAAAGTGGGGAACAAAACGGCTTATGTTTCCCTTGTTGACGGATGGACGCGGAGGGTGAGCGGAGGAGTTGCAAGAGTGGTCGTCGCTGCAGGAAAGAAGGACAGGAGGAGACCAATCATTTCCTGTGAAAAACACACCTGGCAGCATCAATCAATAATTAACCCAGGTAATTAGTAATATTTCGTGATATTTCCCCTTCCGAGCTCAACTACACTTTGTGCATTGGGCACGTAGCCTAGGCTGCACTTGCCGTTGTGAAGAGAAGGAAGGCATTAAATGAAAAAATCCCAAGCTTTTAACTAAGTTCCGTTTTTTCCGGCAACTTTACATTCGTTTCCAACCGCTATCAGATGAACCATCTGCGAAAGAGCGACACACAAAAAGCATTTCTTTGTTTTCCCCCTCAGCATTATTGTCAGTGCCAACTCACTACTCTATTGTTAGGAACTTCTCCCGCAAATGCCCGCCCCCGATTTACCGCACACGGGCTGGATTGAGGTGAAACCGCTACGGAAATTCAATGCATGGCTTTCGTTTAATAAATACGTGAGAGCGATTCGGAAAATGAGTTGCTTTCGTCATAACGTCAAACGTGCAAAAGATTGGCGACAGGAGTCAGGAGCAATAGCATCGGTTTTCAATACTCCAATCTGAGTATGTGAGAGGTAAAATATGAATTCTAATAATTCCAATTCTTTCGCCTCCGTCACAGCAAACAGTGGTAGTTTACAGGCGCGTGCTCAAGTCTCGATTAAAAAGGAACTTATGGCGACAGTAATTGGTCCCCATTGTAATTTTCTTTCCAGTCCAGTTCCATAGCTGTTCTGGGTCTGGACGGAAGGGTGATGGAGACTGGCCGATTGGCATATCTGGATTTAATCGCTATAATCGCATTTAGACGGTATCCGAAACGTATATTTGAGCCGGAGAGTCAATCCAGCGCCTGGTTCAAGGCTGGGGAGGAGTGCGACTCAGTAAAGCTATTCGGATTTGAAGAAAATCATTTCGGCTCAGTAATTACAGGAATAAGGAAAGTTCATTCATTTGGTAGTGCATGAAAAAAGGACCTGCCTACGAAAAGCTGCGATCGTTGATGATGATGGGAGTTGGCAGATTTCTAATAGCTAAGCCACCGGCTAATAAAAATCGGGCAAAATTCCCACTGCGACACGATCTCTCTCCACGTAGCTATTAACACTGAGAGGCAGTCACGAAAATTTTGTATTGGCTCTTAAACACATTTGATGGAACGGATAAGACGGACATTAGTGGGATTTCTGTTACTCCATCACCCACCTCATCTACTTCGGTGTGCGTCGAAAACTCTCTGTTTCCGTAACCGGCTCACACAAGGTCTGACCGAGTGTTGGTAATCGCCGTCCACGCCACACGTTGACCTCTCGTGGGAAAATAAAACAGATATTTCAGATACGGCTTAACCGATCATTTGAAGAATTACCCTGCTAAAAAGATTGGAAATTTTTGCCTCTGAATCCATCAAGTTGTTAGCTCAGCTCCAAGTCAGCTACAATACCCTGAGCATTTCAAAGTAGAAAGTAGACCAATAATTGAACTGAGCACGAACTTCCAACGTTACGTGAAACTACCAATTATTTTCACCAAACGCAATCGTCTAATTATCCCTTGACAACTGACTGGTAACTTACCCAATGCTCTGTGTCGCAACTGGAGCAATTCCTGACTTCCTCCTTGCCGGTTACATGTTGATACTTTCTCAATTCAGAGTTGAATTGCAGTCTGGATTCATTCCTCAACAATTTCATGTACACCACCGCTTAAACTTCCATAAGAGCAATGTGTGCGTGCAAATTGCAGCTGGATTTTTCACAACTTATCCTAAAGTTTTTCTAAAGGTTTTGGTTTACTCGTTTCTATGCCTCCGCGTATGTTTTCAGTTTCCAGCCATGGTGTAAAATCCATGGAACATAAGCAGATACCTTTTACGACATCCCAGTATGCTTTGAGTTCATGTTGCAATTAAGGATTACGCAAAATGAAAATTTCAAAATCTTCTCCCGTCTTTATGTTTCATGCGCTTATGGGCTGTTTAAATGGTTCATGTTTTGGATTCGTTACTTGGAGCTTGAGTAAAAGACGGTGCAGCGCTAATTTAGGGTGATTAATGTCGATTACATGTAACCTGTATTGTGCCCAAGAACGAGAATATTTTAATTTGCACAGCGTAGTACTTGAACATGGAGTTTTTTACGTAATAATGAGAAATAGCGGTGCCGTCATAGGAGGCGAGATGAAGGCGGAGCTTGAGCAGATTAAGATAAAGGATAATGAGTCTACAAGGCTATGAGTAGGCTGGCATTTGTTGATGTTTAGTGGAGCTGGAATATGCAAATGAGCGTGCCCCTAATTCCATAAGCGTGGCTGAGCAGACTAGCAAGGCTGGTGGAAGAGGACGTGTAATAAAAAGGATGTGGAATTACAGGACGGAACGAAGCAGGTTTGTGTGCGGAGATGAGGAATGGTGCGTAGTTATTACGGCCGTACTAAAGCATCTCACTCGCTCTTACCTGAGGCAGATAGAAAGCAAGTATTTTACATACACACACCGACTGCCGCACCGAGGAAGAGAGAAGAGCGGCTGAGACAAGCTGCTCATTAATCAAGGGAGTGGGAATCAAGTACGTTTCATTAGAATATAGTCAGAGGAGGCACAGGTGGGTTGTATTAATGAACGGCGACAGCTCAGTGGCTAAGAGACGCAGTTTTTCCCTCCTCCCGAGCGAAATTTGCATAGAAAGCAGCCACTAATTACGGAAAGAGAAAAGCCTGCGTTAATTATTCTCCGAGGCAGGCAGCGAAGCCCCTCGTTGGTCGTTTCTCTCGCTCTCTCTCTCTCTCTTTCTCGCTCGCTCCTCTACCACCTACCTAGCCTGGCGTTATATGCCGAAGCGGGAGCTGCCGGAGAAGAAGACGTAGGGAAATGCGGGAGCAGTAGACTGAAATCAGAGCTTTCCGGCTTTCGAACAGGCAGTTCCCGTGGAGCAGCGGGTATATACATGCCACAACTCCCGGGTTCTTTTACCCTTTCTCCAGCTTACGGGACACTTACACCACATGAGCGAGTGGGAAGTGAGCCGAGACTCATATGTGCATGTGCATACTTAATTCCCAGTTTTTAAGCTCCTCATTCCGCATTCAGCCTCTGCTTGTCTACAAATGAATTAAAATCCCTTGTGACTCATGCGCTAAAACTTGGTAGTCCTCTGCCGTAGTTTCATGCTATTCAGATTATGAATATTTAAATAAGATTCCTGGAAACCCGGGTCTCACATATGCTGGCGCCGCCGGATCCTTCCTCTCGGCTGTTAAAGCCCGGCTCTTGCATTTAACTCCCTTTGTTGTAATGGCAGAGCAACTCATTTCACAAGACAAGGCAGCCACCGGACACGGACCGGGCAGGTATGGTTCGGAGGAATCGGACGAATCTGCATTAAGCCGTCGGTTCGGGGAAGGAAGGAGATTACACAAGGCCGGAAAATTATCTGCAGGATGCTCCTGCTATTTGACTTTCCCCACGCCCTGAATTGTTAATTGCGCATATGCTTAAGCGGAATTTCTAAACAGTGTAAGACAAGGGCGGAACATGATGCTGACAATGCATAATTTTCCGTCCCAGCTTACGCCAGCATGCCTGCATGTCCTCCCGTCTCCTCTCCGTCGCCGTACTTGTGTCAACTCTTGGACGCATAATCCTGGCATTTGTTCAGGTGAATGTATACACGTATTATTAACAAGTATCACGACCTCCCGCTCATTGTTAGCAGCCTTTTAACTATGCTCTCCTCTCTTGAGAGATTATCTCTCTGATGAACTCGTAGAGCTTCCTGGTACAAAAGGGCATGATTTCTCGTCCTTGTTACTCAGAATTATATCATAGTAGGAAGAAATTCTAATGCGCACTAATTCCAATACTCCTGCTTCTAATTTGTAGGAGCTTGTCGAAAGAAAAGCTGACTGAGAGATTCCTTGCTCATATAGTACAGAAAATTATCTTTCCTCCGCCGGCAGTCCAGGCAGGGGCGGCTCAAGTCAGCTATGCTGTGTACAGCATACGAGCAAATGAGTGAGTCAGTCCTTTGCTTTCCATGATGGATGACTGGAGGCTTTCGCCTCCTCTCTTGAAGCCTGTAGGTCCGCTTATTATCACAGAGAAAGCAGCCATGATGAACAAGTGGTGCGCTCACTAATAGTTATGAAGCACTTACTAATTGTATATTCGGGGGACGGAATTTGCTGAATTAAGCCTTGTTTGCAATGACCCCATGGTTGATGAACGCTCACTGTCTTTCATTCTCCTCCCTTTTCAACTATTTCTGCTTCCCAAATTAACAACTCCTCAACCACTTGTGTCAATAGAATTCCTAAAAGAGGGAAATCAAAGAAACATGTTTCCGTTTCCTTTGCCCAGACATCATTCATATTGGGTTAGCCCGGTGACAGATTTACAGAAGCGCCTTCCACGTGCCCAGGATATGACTTTACTGAATGCTGCCGGCCGGGATGAAAAGGTCAAGCTTTTAAGAGCTACGAAATTCTCAACAACAAGTCACATGCATACCTACAGCCAACAGCAGAATTTTTGAGAACTTTCAGAGGTCTACGTAGCGAGTTGAAATGCTTGTTCAGCATCCTGAAGATATTTTGCTGACGGTAAATAAAGGATGGGGCTGGCTGGGGCGCAAGAGCTTTTCAAGCATGGATTGTTTTGCGAGTCATTAAAATAGGGAAGGATGATCATGATCAAGCCAAGGCTATTAGTTTCTTGTTTTCCAGTGCCTTATCTGTGCTTGTTTCTCCACGAGCACTCTCAGTCTCACTACGTCAGTTTTATGTATTTCACAACTAGACTTTTTTCACACGACCTTCTCTTCAAGCACCTAGCTCGAGCATTCCAACTGCCTAAATGAGGTTGTAAACCCTTGAATTTCATGGAAGATAACAACTGCCGCGAGGAGACAGCTTGTCTGCTCAGTCAAACGCTTTCTTCCTTCAAATTAAGTGTTTTTATGCAGCAACTCAGCATTTGTTTTGATAAAACACTTGGAGCAATAAACAAAGCTGGATATGAATCATTAGCTGGGAACCGCCAGGATTTCACCCGACCACCATTCATTTTTATGCCAACGGATCAAAAGGACTAGGACTAGAATCAGCAGCTAAGCTGAAACGCTAGTGGTTATGATGACGATGACTGCTGAGCACAGATCAGGTACATGTATCTCTGGAGGCAGTAGCTTCTTGAATCCTCCTCCATCCTCGTGATTACAGACAGGCCCTGCACTGGATTTTATTAGTACCGGCATTCCAATGCTGGTTTAAAATTTTTTTCAACGTACATGTAGTGCTTTCCTTCTTTCTTGAATCCTCCTCCATCCTCGTGATTACAGACAGGCCCTGCACTGGATTTTATTAGTACCGGCATTCCAATGCTGGTTTAAAATTTTTTTCAACGTAGTGCTTTCCTTCCAAGCATGCTCATAAGCTAAGAGGTATTACGCGACCTCTGTGGCATGACGAAGATGCAAATTCCACGAATAGTGAAACTTGCTTGGAGAAATGAATGACACCTTTCATTCGTTAATAGACGCGTTATGTAACTGGCAAGAGCTAAGAAACCTGGGAGGAAACGTTTAAAACTCAGCAGGAAACTTTTATCGCTGCAAATAGGGCATTGGCAACGGTACCGAAACTTCTAGTAGAAAGAGGATTACAGTGGGAGATCGAAGTAGTTCACGTGAGTCAAAAGAGGAATTGAGTGCATGGCAAGTGGAAATGATAATGTCGTGGAATGGATCATGGAGCTTTAATGGGATGGATAGGACATTGCAATTCCCAACCACCGATGTGTAGTTGGGATAAGACGCCAGTCATCCTGGTGTGATAAGTGTTTTCTCCCATGTTCGCATTTATGATATGAGGACTGCTTTGCAAAAATATAATCCACCTGAAAGAAGCTGTTCCAAAGCATCTCATTCCACAGGAGGGTACAAGTGCAGGCGTTGCGTTAGAAGATTTATCTTTCGAGGACGTCGTGTCCCAATCGTAAAGGGAGGATTAGCGTAAAAACCGAAATTAAATCTGTAATTTTTTATACTCTTCTCCCCGCGCTCGAAACAGTTTCATTAGAATTAGAAGGATTGCGTCAGTTGCTCCGCAACGGATATTTACAGCTTGGGCTTTAATTGCCTCGTGCTCGGTTACTTTGCCTAGCTATTTTTACGCCAATTACTTAAAAGCCGGAATTCGCCTCCAGAATTCATTCTAATTGGCGAACTAAATTCATGTCAACCATTTGGACGCGCCAGCATCGATAAGGCAGTAAATCTAAAAACAGTTTATGGTGACAGTAAACAACATTTGGAGAAGGTAAATCCACGGTGCTCAACTCGCTCTGCTAGCACTGCACTGGCACTCTCACAAACCCGATTCACTTTTTTTTCAAATAAACGGTTATGTTTCGCCTCCTTCCTTCACTAATTTGTTTCTGCAGTTCTCGCTCCGAGCGTGGGTTCCTGTATTTAAAACACGAAATGAGAGCTGGCGCGTACCGTGAGTTTCCACCGTTTCTCATGCTCTTGTTATTACGTTGGAAATAAGTGCTCCCCCACTATGAAGGAAAAGTTGAGAGAACGTGTAGCAGTAATTGGACAATTTCTTTTATTGCTCTCCTTGCAAACAATCTGCATTTTCGCCAACTGGTACGGTTATCGTCTAGATACAGACGGCAGCTACCGGCCAACACCTTACCTTGCGTTAAAGAATTGCTATTACACTGTATCGGTTGACTCGTTCGCACGACTTTACTTTACTTAACTGGACTCGCTAATTTTTTGCCGAGAAAACTACTAGGCCAAGAGGCATTTACATCGGCCAATTATTGGTATTTTTCTGATCGTTTGCACGGTATGCACTTGGGCTTCAATACCAAGCTTCTTCTAGTGTTACAGTAGGTGCGACCATTGTAAAAGCGAGGATGCAGATCGAGGTATGATTTCAAGACGTTTAGTAGTAATTAGAGTAGGATAGTTAAAACGCAAATAAAAGAGCGTGCAAATGAAACAGGCTTTCATGAGTTCAGCTAATGGTAAATGTTTTGTAGCAAGAGAAGTCTAGCAGAATCGTTTCTATGGAGTTTTTAAGATCGATAGCATTTTATGCTAAGCTCACGCACTCAGTACCTCTGTGTGCTTTCGAACCATTATTTAGACTATTTTTTTGGACGTAGTACGTGTAAAAATGTTTTAGGAGCAAGAGAATGATCGTTCTTTTAGTACAAATGCTCTCTGTCTTAGTCCTGGATAGATGGAAAAAGAGTTTTGGGTGCCAGAAACTCAAGTCGACTAGTTTTTTCTCAAGATGGTCTTTTGATTGCCTGAGAAATGCGGAACGACTTGTACGGAAGGAGTGAGAGACGATGGAAGGAGGATCAAATTAAAACATGAACATGAGTTTATTGATGCTTGGAATGTGATTAATATCGAAGTCAGACGCGAGGACGCATTATGAATATTTCTGTGGAGTTTCATTAAACTCACCTACAGCATTGAAGCATCACTTAAGAGGTTGGTTGGAAGGAATGGAGGGGATGGAAACTTCTTCACCGGCCATGGCTCACTGTCGCCCTGGTTTTGGTGACAAATATGACGAGGAAAGCGATGCTGCAATGCTGCAGAATAAATGAACCGGAGTCTGGTGTGTGGAAAAAACGGGTGGTAGTTGATGGAGCAAGTTATTATGATGATGAGTATGATTCATTTGGATGCGTGTGAACAATGGGACAAAGTCGGAGAAGACAGGAACGCAGATAGGAGAAGATGAGCTGGGCAGAGAGAAACTAGAATTGAAAGAAACGTCGTGACAGATTGACTATGATGGCGATGGCGAGACATTTTCTGAGCATGTTAACAATTTAGAGGAGACCCCCTGTCCAGTCAATGTCAAGGGTGAGCCGAAGAGGAGATGATGGATTAGGGATTTTTGATTAATGCAGGATGATTGAAACGATTAGCTCGTTAAGAGACAACCCTGCTCAGCCCACCTGAGTTGGCAGTTAATGAATCTCACAAAGTGTCTATGATATTCACAGTGTGTCTTTGGCATTGTTCTCTAGTCGAGATTTTACCTCAGAGTTAATGATTCAGCAAAAACATTTTACGTGTTACAAATCAAAGTGGCAAAAGAATCTTTGGGAAATTTAAACCTCCACATGGCAGTGAAGCTGGCTCTGTTTCTAATGCTTATGTGTATCGTGCCAATGACATTGAGAAGGAAGGTGGTGTAACCACCTTCGATCCTCAATGCGTTGACTACAGCCCAGCTTTTCGTATGGGATGTGCCCCTCCTGTGCGGACTGTCATGAATTTTTTGAAGGAAAGAAAATATGTATCGTTTTCACCAAAGGCATATCACATCTGCATGCTCATCATCTTGAGGAATTCCTACGCTCAAGTCAAAGATGCTAATGGACACCAAATATTTCTTCGCTCCTATTCAATTCAATCCCAAGTGAGCTCAAGTGAGAGCGAGTGACTAAAGTAACGCAACATTCTCTCTTGGCCAACGAACTGATGGGGAGGGAGGGAGGGTGAGTGAGAGAGACAGACAGAGAGATGAAGATCAAATGACTTTTACAGAGCAGACTGTGCCGTTCCTCATTGTCACCTCTTAATCTGTAACGTGATCCGTGGAATGACCGGCTCGCTCAGTAACTTTGCACCGACTACAATTATAAGTGTGACACTTGTATTTTAACCTATGCACTTAAGATAAAGCTTAATGCGGGATTTGAATTGCTGCGAGTAGATTCGCACTCAGTCTCACGCTCAGCCTCACAGAGGTAAAATGCGTGTAACATGAACAAGATTGAAATCAGAGATGGTCATCCTGTAGGAAGAAGTGGAGTTTCATTCATTTCGCTCTACCTGCCCTGATCTTTATCCTCTTTATTATTTTTTCCTCGTTAAACTTACAATGAGAGCAACAACAAACATGCAAGGAAAATAATAAATCTCGCTCACTCACGGACTCACGAGCTAACCACAGTCACACATGATCATTTAACGTCATTATTCACATTATTACCTCCATTATCGGAAAAATTATTCCGGAGCCAAATATCGCACATCAAATGAATATTCAAATCTTCTCACGACTTTCACCGTACAATTGTATCGGTATTTTTCCTCATCATTATGTACACCGTCCCTTAATTTGGCTCTCTTCATCCACCAAGGTTGAAGTCTTTCACATTTCAGTTGCGAGGATTCAGAGTTGCCTTGTAGTACATGCCATCCAATCCTCACACATGTGTCAGTATTCCTCTCCTGGTGGAATGCAATCGTAATTTGGTCTCATTAATTTTTTCTTCGCTCCTCATCTTCTTTTTCAATCATCATCGTTTTCTTCTTAAAATAAATCACCAGGAATTTAGCTCATACTGTGTGACTGCTTGGACCATTTCTGCCAGCATATGAGCCTATATCGTTGTAGAGCTAGTTTACCTACGGGGTTATATTACATTTCTTTCACATTCACAACCCACTTGAGAATCTCCCTCCGACCTCTTCATACTCCTCAGTTGGTACGATGCGACTTAATAACGGCGAAGGAGAAAAAGAATTTCTTCCCTTTCCTCTTCCTATACAAATACTAATCGTCTCGTAAGAATTTTTACGATGTCATTTGCCCCAGTCTATTGAACTTGTTA
>VRMD01003019.1:0-11811 GCA_009872375.1 Sminthurides bifidus | reverse complement strand
GTAAAAGCGCATATATCCAGCACCTCGCGCAAAAGCCAGGTGGAGAAAGTTGGTGAAAGGAGTACTTAGTTGGTTTTCCTTTCCTAAGTTTTCACGAGGTTAGTCCTACAAGAGGACACCGTGGCCTATGCCTAGGTGCAAACTCTCGTATGAGATACGAGCAATGCAGACGGGGAAATGGGAGGAATGCGCAATGGAATGAATGCGTAATGTAGATGAGGGGAGAGAAGTAAGAAAAAGAATTGTCATTTCAAGTCACAGCAACTACCGGAATTGCAGCGGAGAAAGTGGAGAAAGCAAAAGAGAGGCAGACAGAGTCGTAAACTACATTCTCGCTGAGAAAGAAAAAGATTCGGATTCGGTGACGCTTTCACTGTATTGTGAGAAGATAGCTTTTACCATATTTTCTGTCGTGAAACTGGTTTAAATGTGAAAATTTCTCGTTATCAACATACAGAGAGAGTGGCCCTGCAAAAAAACCGGGAGAAAGGGAAAGTGAGGGAAAGCTAATGCTGGAAGAGTAGGAGTTGGGCCACCCGCGTCTCCTGACTTTCTGTCAATCTTTTTGCCTCTTTTTGGAAAAAGGGTTGAGAGCTGGTGGTGATGAGGTGGATGCGGTGGAAAAGTTGAAGGAAGCCGCGGAAATATATTGTAGGAATGGTCGTACTTGATGATGAAAGGGGCCGTTATTTTACATTGCGGAATGGATGTGCCTGGCTGAATGGCGGCCGGATTCCTTGATCATTCACTCTTTTAGTGAAGAAGATCAAGGAACGTGAGAACTTGCTTTCAGTTTCCATAGTAAATGGGATTGGAGTTGACTTTTTTAAAAAAGCTATGACGTCCGGCATATTTCACTCCTTGACACACCACAGCCTATTGCTTTTCCTATCTCCGTGGCCGGTGTAAAATTCTAACCATATGCCGCATAGATGCGTTCTCCAACCACGACAGTTCCTGACCTCCTTTTGACGTGGATGAAGTCTTCTATGAAAATTTTTCACTTTGAAGTACATACTGCGAGATAAAATCATGAAATTGCTCAAAAGAATCCAGAATCGTAAATCTGTACATGGGAACAGGAGACTGGAGCAGCGTTGCTGGCACACAAGAGGAGAGGGTTCGAGTCGGAGTTCGGAGAAAGCGTGATCTGCAAAAGGAAGTAGTGGCCGGTACACCACAACCTTCTATCTACTATAAGTTGGGCGCTTTAACTGGATGAATTGGGAGTTAATTCTTAAGTAGGAGAGGATTGTGCTTCGGTTTTATAATTCGAGGGGCAACCACTCTAACGAATTGATAAGGTAGAGAAAAAGGGCCGGGAGAAAGCGTGCTTTCTCCGCTTTCACCCCAGCATTTATTGAACCGCTACAAGCCTGGAACAGGTCGTAAACACCTTATAGCGGATGGGAGAATTGGTGGCACTGCCCTACCAATAGACGTAAAGTAGACATGGAGTCTGAAAACCCTTGAAAGATTCCACTTTCAGTCTTCAAGACCAAGACCTGATAAGGAACTGGAGCAGATAGCGTCATCCAGCGCGGATGTAAAAGATGTAACGCTGTGACAGCTGGTGTAAAATGATTCATTCGAGATGAAGTAGCGATTCGGAACAAAGGAGTTGAAGCAATGCGAATCGAGAGGTGGACATGGGGAAAAAATGGGAGAAAAATATTTCTTCCACCACCTCTTCTATCACAACCTCTGGAGTAAGCGGCACAAAGAGAAAGTCACAAAAGGTTTTAGACTATTGGAACAAAAGGAATAGGAAAAATTCCACTCGTGAAACTTGAGCATGAGCCACGTAATGCCTTTTACGTTCCATTTATAAGCCTCATGGTCGTATGGAGTTTATTGTATACTTTCACTTTCCAGGAGGGAAAGTCCACGGAAGAGAACGTTACTTTCAATGTTGCTCGAGCCTAGCTGTCTACAAGTTGCATGGTTGTCGGTGTGCTTGGAGTCAGCTTTGGGTTTTGGTGGTGGGAGACAAAGTTGTCGTGCTCAGTGCTCCTGCCTCTTGGAGAAAGTGGAGAAAGTACACAAGGCGGCCTGACTGGTTAGAACGTTATCTAACTAAGACATAACCTTTACGGCCTCTTGCTTGTTCGCCAAGCTCTTGATGAGGAGGATTCTATGGCTCTTTTATAATCACCTGGGACACGGCGGGTGAGATAGCTCCCGCGGAATACAGAACATCCAAAGACCTCAAAAGATCTTTTGCTAATACGTGTGCCACTCTTTTCCCACGTCTCCCTCCTCCTCCTCCTCGTCTTGATCTTTCCAGCTCTCTCATTTTTGTACGCGCTGCCTCTTGCCCTCTCCTGTGTCTGAAGCGCGAATCGAAAATACGAGGCATTGTGTTCTTGGTACGGAGGGAAACAGGGAAACCGTTCCGCACTCATTCACGAACAGGGAGGGGGGAGGCGTAATCCGGATATTGAAATGCGTAGCGTGGTCTTTCCATAAACTTAACTTTTTCGAGTCAATTGCAAAAACATTTCTCATGCAAATCCTCTTTCAAGAATGCCTTTTTGATTCCCTCCTCAAACTTTGTAAAGTTCCGTCACTCCGACCCAACTTTGTACATGTACACACAACTTTATTCTTTTATCCACCAGACACATCCACGAAGCTAGCACGAGCTTTTGAGCCTGACAAACTCGAAGGTTCAGTTCGACTGATTAAACCGTTTCTGGTACACAAGAAACCCGTACTTCACAAATGAGGAGTTTCAAGTAGTGAAAGTTAATGGAAGTTGAACCTAGCAGTTGTGCGAGCTCTCCGCTACTGTACTTGTCACTTGACTGGGGGCAAAACGCATAGGCTTTGAGTTTAGCATTCATGCCATCAAGTCCTCTGACAAGTAACAGAGCGTATTTTAAGTACAAAGCCTATTACGAGCTTTAGCCTCTCATTAGTCCACAGGTATGTGCTCATTTCAATGAGATTATCAAATTTAAGTCTCGTTTAAGCCAGCTCCCAGTATTGACGGCAGATTTACTTCAAAAAGTATGGAGTTTCGCGGGCTTTTGGTGACCAACACCACAATGAGCTTTACATTTCATCGGAAAGTATAGCATGCTGAAATCAAAGGGTGGAATTAAACGGCCAGGTAATGCAGTCTCAAGGTCGGCAAAATACCGTTAATTATGACTCGTAACCACAGCAGCTCGCTAAAAGCAGATCAATACCAAACTGATATACCCGACCCTTACTTTTCCAAGTCGAACTTGGAAGCTAGTGATTTTCCTCTCAATATTCTGTGATACTACACTTTTTTTTATTACGCATTTATTTTTAACTCCAGCAAAGCTAACAACTGTTGTAGTCAGAAGTACTGCGTACGCTGTCCTCCATCTCGGAAGTTCAAGCTCCAAGCTTCCAGTTCAGCTAGTCGGGTGCCAATTCAAGGCAATGAAAGCAATGTGATTATCCCATTTACTCCACATCTTGTAATGGCAGCCTTTGAACGCATTGATTTACTAGTACCTTTCCTGGTTGTAATTCCCTTTGAATGCTTGCCAACTGGTTTGGTTTCGACACCCGCAAGTACATTCCTCACAGTAGGTTACAACATGACTAGTTTTTTCATCCCGTGTTCAACTTGGAGAAAGTTTCAACTGCTAATACTAATCTGCTCCTGACTGCTTTTTGCACACGATCCTCTCCAACCAGTAGTGCGTATGCAAGCATCCAAAGTGATTCGTGGATGAGTGATCGTGTAGCAGTCAGCTCGCATGATCATTCGGCTCAGGGGTTTTAAAAGTTTTCTAATGGTTGAAAAGTTTCTGCTCGAGCCACAGCTTGGCTTACCCCCCCCCACAGATATTACATGTTTTGACACTGATCAGCCTTGGAACTTTTCCCGGCAAAGGATTTTGTTAACGGAATTGAATTTTTTAGTAGCAATCAACTCCATCGAAGTCAACAATGGTTCAAGTACGGAAGCACGAGAGCAAAACCTTTACTAATTTAACGGGCAGGTTTGTGCAGCTTGCAGGGAAATACCTTCAGGGCTATGTCATGCCAAATGCAAAAATAGCATCGCCCTGCACATTCTTTCATGGCCATCAAAGCGTTTTTCCTCCTGTCTAATTCATGAAAGGACGCATCCCCATTGTGTACTTACGGCCCACGTTCCAGAAGCAGAGTGCATTAACTCCAGTCGAAACTTTGTCTCTGAAACAGAAAGACGGTCCAAGGCTGCCTAGGCTCCTTCACAAATGTTTGCATTTTATCTCCCAAAGCGAATGCACCAGGATAACAGCACAGCCTCCGGGTACAGGGAATGCGGGAAGCTTTTGTACTGAAACGGATGACTGGTTCATAAAAGTTGGTTCGTGGTGACAGCACAAAAGTTGCAGCTTATGCCCAGTGCAGATTTTGTTCAACCGGGTTGAAAATCCGTGCTCGGGTATTCACATTCATTTAAGCTCCGAGCCAAGTTCCAGCTGCACTCCACCACCCAGTGACATGGTCTCGAGAATCCTTTCTTATCTCTTGCATCTTTGTCTTTCTCTTTTGTTGACGATTCGTTTACTTTAGTGAAATTGCCTTGTCCTCCGAGAAACACTTGGGGAAACATGTAGCAGCCTTCTGGTTCATCGCTTCCCGCTTCAAGTTTCCCAAACGGTGGATGAAAAGCTACATTGTTTCCAATGGAACGTTTTAATGGAATTGTACGGGGGGGGGGGTGAAGTTGTCGAGTACGATGTACTGGACAAAAATAGAATACCAAGTTGATACCATCTTGGATCCAAAAAGACTTGGAGCATGCCGTATGAGACATGGGTCTTGGGAGATTCTCGACTGAATTTTAACGTAAAGCATTTGTAGAACAAAAATGCCCGTAGGTTGGAAGTGCACTCTGGTCTTTACACCAGGTTTCCATTTGCTGGTGCATAAAAATGCAAATTACACTTCTTAGAGGCCATTACAAGAATATGTTTTCACAATAATAGGTGAGTGAGCTTTTTGAGGTGGAGAGACGCTCGGATGGAAGACTGAAAGCAGGGGCGGCAGCTTCATTAAAAAAAATGGCCATCTGCTAATAAATAATTTTCATTAAGAAATCTAGGAGAGAATCTTTCTCCTCCTCTTCAGACCTGGTTGAGGGTGGGAATTAATAAAAAATCATTTTCCTCAAGAGCCTCCTTTCACCTCAGCTCCTGCGAGCTACCCCGCCACATGATCATGCTGAGCTGCCAAATCGCAAAGGCTTCCCAGAGACTTGAACTTCTTTGTAGTTTGGAGGTACCAGATGGGCACTGGTGTGAAGGGAAAGTACTGAAGAAAGCTTTGGCTTCAAAGTACCTGGCTTTATGTCAGAAATTTCTTTAAATTCTTCAAAAGATTGCCGAGAGTAAGACATTAAAATGTACGAAGGAGAGGGAGACGCGAAAAGTGTTTGGGAAAGTTTGCAAGTTCCTCCGCCTGGACCATTGCTCATGTCACCTATCATAAATAACCTTGGGGTGGTGGTTGTAGAGTTTTTTATTAGTCAAAAGATTTATTGTGGTGAACCAGTACGAAAACTGGAAATTCTGATCATAAATTATAACCTGAATTCCCTGCTTAACGTGGGCTGTAAGCTGGGCTTAAGTAGTGCCGAGGGCCGGCACTCGGTCGAGTCACTGCTTTCCCTCGTGCTTTCACCGCAGTAATTCATTGCAAATCGGAGCCGTAAGTACGAAGAGAGTCTAGGAAGAAAAATTAATTTCAATCTCTGCTTCCGTACACGGCCACGTCACATTAGCTATGCCCAGCCCTTTTGGCACATGAGGTGATACGCTGCCACAATACCCTTGTACATGTCGGATTTGGCGTTGTACGCTCCGTTGCCCTTTCTCCGGAGGCGGGAGATGTTGACAATGTAGTGCACACCTGGACCCTGGAACAATTTACCGCCTACTAGGAGCTGGATTGCATTAAATCACAATTAATTATAGTTTATAATGCTAATTTGGTTTCATTAATTCCCTCAGGAATGGAACGAGTTTTTCAACGCTCGGCTTTGCAAAGATTAATGCCTTGTTGCAAGACCAGGGGCTAAAGCAAGCGTCGAGTTTTAGCTTGAGGTTCATTTATATTCGTGGAGAGGGTGGGGGGCGGAGCATGAGAGTCCATCTTGTTTCGTGCCTTATGGCACGTGATGTGAGGGCGGAAAAAAATTGCACACATCATGTGTTTTGATTTATGCTAAAAATTGATACCACAACTGGGCAAATTTCTTTTTCAGAGTTGCGAAATTAATTAATGATTCAGTCTCCTATGATTTTAAGCTGGTAAGGCCCGCATAAGCTGCGGTTGCACTTCCAGACTCCGGCCTTTACTTGCCCTTTCACTAGAAGAGAACTGGCGGCTTACATTCCATGCCTCATAAATAAAATTGATCCGGGACAAGTTGCGAAATTCAAGTCTTTGCTCTGCAAGTTCCATTGGGACCTAAAATCCAGCTTCCATTTGCACTCAAGCCTTCACAATATGCAGCCTCCCCTGGATAAAATTGTGCAACCAGCTGTTCATATGTATGGAGTTGATAGAACCAAGTCCCTGATCTGTGGCAACATGAAACATGTGAAGTTGCAGCCATCCGTACCGTCCTTTGTCATTATCATAATTAGAATTCAGATGCATCTTGACAGAGCACTAGAGCAATATACCGCTAGGCTCCACCAAGTCATATGCTCCTTATGCTCGGAACAGTTCATGTGATCTGTGTTTCCTCTCTCTCCATAAGTTTTTACAATGTTCTTGTCACCTTCAAATGTCCGAAGTCTCTGATGCCTTGCGACAGGTCTAAAATAACACACTCTCAATCTAATCTATGGCCGGGTCTGAAACTTGTGACATGGGGTATAGTACCGTTACTGTGTCAAGCCCGATCTATTTTTAGACCTGCGGCGCATCTTTCTGAACATTTCTCAGGATTTTGTGACCCGGCACCGTCTTTCCTTCCACTTTCTCTGCTTCCTCCGAGCTTGTATGGGCGAGAGACATGACCCCCTGTCGATGTATTTAGATCGAACAATGGAGAACAAGGGTGGGTTCCACTTCCATTTATATTTCAACCTCAGATGTGACAAATGCGGCAATTCTTCCCTTTTGACAGCGCACAAGATGCACAGCACATTTCCCTTGACACAAACCAAGAAGAAGTGGAACAAGGAGAACATGAAAATGAAGACATGATGATGATTGCATCTTTCTTGCCTCATCCTTTAAGATGGTGGGTTCAACCATAGCAGTGTTACATGCCTATGTAACAGGGAGGAGGTCGCAGAGTCATCTCATGTGAAGTTCTTGTGGCGGCTCCTTCATCTGCCTACGCAAAAGTTACGTTTTTTCAATCGACAGTATTTCATCTCCTTCAAATTTATCCCAAGATGCATATTTATGTGCGACAGCTTCAGAGCTACTGCCACTTTTTCCTCAAGATGGAAAATCTAATTTTAAAAAGGGAGCCGGAGGAAAATTCTAAGATGGTGAAAGCACCAGGTGAATGGAGTACATGTGGGAATGGGTTATCCTCTCGGGATTCGCTGATGGCCCTGGTGGTTACCATCGTTACATAAGCCGGGCGCATTAGCATAAATGACGGAACTGTGCTACGAGGAAGTATTCGAGCATTTAGAGGAGTTAAATTGCCCCTCAGTGCTCGTGTCAACAAGCCGAAATGACCGAGGAGCTTGTTGCCGACCGGAGAAAGACTTTCTCCTCTGGACGCGTCCGGGATAACGGTAATGTGCTTCCAACAGAGACCACTTGTTAGGAAAGCTGATGCTAGTGTGTCGCCTTTCTTCCAGCTTTTGTAACTCTCCTCTGTAACGTCACGAGGAAGAGGGACGTTGTAGTCATTTAGGGCTAACAAGTTCCAAAAGTTAAGCCGTGATGTGCTCGAGAACGGAGAAGAAAACAGGCTTAACGAGGTTTCACAAAGTGCTATTTTATGCGCAATCTGTGTGTTCTACCTACAAAAAGCATATTCAAAGTGGGGGAAACACGGTCAGATGACAAGCGATATGGAGTAACGGCTTGGCGGATATCACTTGCATTACACTGCTTTCCGGGTCTTTCTCCCCTGCACAACTGCACAAGTCCGGATCCCAAGACTACAATACGGGTTGTAAAGGAGGGAAAAACAAATTTTGAACAAATGCCCAGGTGGGCTTATCTCACGAGGAGGGATAATTTAAACCCTTGTCTTTGTCTTGTGCCGAGAGGAGTTTGTCGGAAAGACAAGAACATTTCACTGATGAGCGGCTCATGTTTGACTTGCAGAAGTTACGAGAGGAGATTATGTCTTTGGAAGGGTCGAAGACAAGCATGAGTTTTTGGATGATGAGCAGTTTGCAGAATTTTTTTAATTTAATGCAACGGGATTGTAATCATGGTGTGCAAAATTCCCATGGTGCATTTTCTGACTCAGTGTATTCAAAAGATAGGTGCAATCGATGCCAAGAAAAGTATACTGTACATATGTACATGAAATCGTAACCTGGAGAAATAAAATTCTTGCGGAATTGAATCCTGAATGGCGAAAATTTATTAGAGTTTATCGTCCAAGAATTGAGCTGTTAGGAATGAGTGGATACAAAAGAGTAATTGCGGTTATGGCAATGTAGGACTGTGTGCATTGTGAACTGAAATCGGTGTATGATGGCGGTTGAGAAAATTGATAAATCCCGTACTAAGCTCAACTATTGTTAAGCTGAAGCCTACAGGGTGTAGGGATTATAACGGATGAGAGTTGTATTGCACATCCCTGGGCAGAAACCAAAGTGGGTTTAAAGAGGCTATTGGGCCTGGTTTGGCCGATAAAACTGCTAGATTCCTCCAGGCGGCAATAAGTGCAAGAAAAATGTGGGAATTTGTTGGAAAAAATGGCACTTTTAACGACATGAGTGATTCTATTCCGAGTGGCGTCGGCAATTTGGTAGCAGTCGATAAGATGAGACTGTGACTGTGTGAGCGACAGTTGGTTTTTGTTTCCGTGATTGTGGGTATGGTTGTGTGGCGGCGACTTCTCATTGTGCATCAACAAATGGCTGCGTCATCATTCAAGTGAACAATAAAGGACGGAGGAATGTTCAACCTTGTTGAAAAGAATTGCCAAGAGGAAAATTTCATCAAAGTATTTCTTTTGGCTTTGTGGCTTTGACAACAAGATGAGATGAGGACAGTTTGCCATATTCCGCTTGCTCAGCCTGCCTCCCATTTCTCGTAGCCACGAGAGACACTGAAGCTGAGTGCCAGAGTCCTGGGTTGGGAAGCTTTCGCGTGTTGGTTTATGGATGTCATCGGACTTGGTAGATGAGCTGCATTCTTTCCGGGTACTAAGGCGCACGACTTTGTCCAAGCAATACGCCAACTTCGAAATACTAAGTTCGAAGGGAGCACGGTAACGCAGGTAGTGTATCAGTGAGGTCGTAAAGCTTAAATTTCTGTCAACAGAGTTAAAATTATACAACTTCTAAAACATTTGCAGTTTGTAGCATGCAGAGTTTAAAAATATAGTTACTCAACGCTTCAAATTTTTTTCACTCTGACGATGCCGATAGACTGGGTAAATTCCAGGCGGTTCAAATTCAAAGTTTACAAAGTCTCGTTAAACGTTCGACACGACACGGAAGTAGAGAAAGTGAAAGTTGGGACTGAAGACGGAAGAGCAGCCGTACTGTCCTAGTCTCCGAACAGCCTAATTTTTGATGAGAGTTAATGACACGGTATACACTCAAGTATGTCTGCAACTGCGATGAGTTCGGACTGTTTGGGTCCGTCAAGAATACACTCAAAGTTGATGCTTTCCCCAAGTGAAAGTACTTCGTTTATAGCACTTCAGAATTTTGGTTCCATGTGTTACCTCCTTCCTCCCTTCGCTCTGACCTCGTAGTACTAGCATTTACCCTCAACACTCTCTCTAAAATGGTGAAAGTCAAATTAGTTTCCGTCCATCTTATGGGCCGCAGGTACGCACAATAGGTAGAGAATGTATGCACTGAACATTGAAGTACGACTGGTGACGAATACTGAAGGAAACATCGCTCCTCCTCCATCGACATTCTCGCCTCCGGGAAAAAAGTCAACGCAAGGAGACAACATATCAACTCAGCCTTTTCCTAAATCTGGAAAGTTCCTATTTGAAACAATTTTCTGCGGCAACAAGAAACTTGCCAAGGGCAAAGATAAAAAATCGACTCGTTCTCGTTCCACACATGCATCACTTTGTCTGCATCATGTCCTTGCAAAATTTTGCAATTTTTTGCCAAACAAATACAAGATTTAGAATACTCAAGGTAGTTCACATGACAAGTGGAATACCTGAGCGGTTCGATTTGAAAATTTTCACACAGCAGTCTCAACAATCGTCGCCACCGAATATTCTCTTTACGGGTCGAGGTAGAGATGATTTATTTTGCTTCAACTGTTTCCGTCCCATAAACGTAATCCTCGAACACGCGAACTAGATTTAAGATGACTGCTGACGCTGACAAAATCCAAGAGAATGCAAAAAAAATTGCAGCCATATGAGGAAGGTAAACCTATTCTTAGCTATTTTCGGAAAACACTTGGTTTCCCACCAAAAGGTGCATTCCTTGAAGATGCCAAAACTAAGTAGCAAACCTAGTATGGTATGCGTGAAGTATTCCATCTTCCAGGTCTTACTTAACGCGTGGCTGAACCTTACATTCTGTGATGTAACGTTACTCAGAATTCAATGGAAACCAACGGGTAAATTTCGACCTCAGAATGAATTCTGACTAGGCGTGGAGCTTCTTGATAGTGAGATTGAATGTAATGCTCTCGCATACGAGAACTGAGGATTACATTTTGAAAACAACGTGTTGCCGCCAGCTCCATGGGAGAGAGAGAGAGTGGACAGCACATGTGATGGTTTTCCTGAAGGATTTTTTACTCAGTTGTTTGGCACGATAGGGCACTAAATTCTAGAACAGATTTATTAGTTTCCATGAAATTGGTTAGAGCATGAGGTGGTGGTTGAAGGAGGAAAGCGAAAGTTGAAGAGAGGAATTGGGAGGGGGGGTGAAAGTACACCAAACGTGTAGAATGTTAAGCGCCGAAAAACACGGAATTGATATCCGTCCAACCAGCCCTGTATTTTCCCATCCTGATAACCGATTTTTCTTTCAAACGGTGATTTCCCAGAGTACCTGGTTCTCAGGCCGTACTTTAACTTCTCCGACGTCTTCAAATATTATTAGCGCAAAAATTCCATCTCGGGTCTTCCAAGCTTATGCTCCAGTAAGCACCTGGATGGATGCCTCCTGCTGATTTTATCAGACTCATCAAATATTCGGGCTAGAAATTCATACTTGACTGACTGCATTTTTCCCCATGCCCTTCCTGTGTTCCCCACTTTCTTATTCTCTCGACCTTGTCTAACTTCCAGCCATCTTGCACTATCACTACGCTCAACGCTTCTACTCCAAGTACCGATATCAAGGCTACTTGAGGCGTGCAACGTTCCCGTTTATTAAAAATTTTTCAATGCAATGCTCCATGCTTAACTTGGATTGACAGCCCGATCACTTACTTTCACTCAAGGTAGGTCGGCTTGTCTTTTGCCACAATTCTTCCATCGGTTGTTTCATTTTGCATGAGTGCATTAAATGCGCCTCGTCTCAAAACTACAAAACGGTCGTATTACAAGGTTCAGGGTCCTGGCTCAATTTTATGACACAGTGTAAGAACACTACTTTCTGCTTCAATTGGCGCGGAGTTTGACTTGGTAGAAAAGAGTCTGTTACTTGGCTTACCCAAAAGCTATCGTTTGACAACTTCTGGTTG
>VRMD01003018.1:0-11812 GCA_009872375.1 Sminthurides bifidus | reverse complement strand
CTCATGCTGTCAGCCTACTAATCTAAAAGTATCACAGAGTGAGTTCTCGAAGGACACCAAGTTCGATTTCTCTGATTCACAACCCCATAATGAGTCTCAGCTAAAGGAAGTAGAATGGACAGGCCATTTGCTCACAAGCTCTAGTAATGCAGTCTCTATGCTGTAAACCAGTTGCGATTTATGAGTTTCTTCTGCTTTTTCCAATACTTGATTGGTGCAAAAACCATGAGAGGAATTCAAAATTAACAAGTACCGCCCATCCAACTTATTGAAACGCTTATTTCAAGCTGAGAACAGGCTGCGAAAACTTACGGACATTAGCAGCCATGGCCGATCAGTTTAGCTTGCACATTACGAGAATGGGCATGGTCTGGTCTGAAATAAAAGGTTTTAGCGCGTAATATCATTTTATGATTCCGTGGAGCAGGCAGGCAGGACTGGATTTCTTTGGTGAAAATCATGTGCACGAGATAATTGTGGGAACTTGTGTACTAGCTGTGAATCATGCGGAAGACAGGAACATGGAAAATTGCGACGGATAGACTCATGCAGTACGTGATTGGTATCGTTTCACCTCAGTGCCAGTAGTCAGGGGCCATGTGACCTGCATAATGAGTTTGCGCAGAACAAGCTTGTATTTTTATATATTGTTATCGAATCCATCGCTATTGCCCTTACGAACATCGCTGCCATAATGAATGAGGGATGGAAACTTCTATAAAGCATTATCAATCCTGGGCATTTGGTTTAAGTTCATGGCTGGCGACTCTTGTTATTCCCTAGATTTATGGACGGGGTTGCTATTGTTTCGCTATCGTGCAAAAATCATCAAAGAGCCCATCTCCTACTCCCTACCTGAGTGTGCATGAGAGTCTATTCGCGCAATTTCCTCTCCTGATTTGACGCTCTTTTCAGCTGCTTTTACAAAGCAAAGGCCGAGTAATAACAAGAATTAAAACATGCTCTCACAATACCTGTTAAGTTACGTGATTTTTTCGATTGACAATCGTTGATAGGATTCAGCCAGCGATGGGAATCAGTCCTTGCATTTTTTTTAACTGGCGAGCAAGGTGAATCGTATTATAAATCTCATCAAATCAAACCTTTTCAGTCTCGGCTCAGCTCAACTCAACTCATGAATCATTATCATTATCGTGTACGTAAGTCCTCCTATTAGCACGTGGCCTGCCTTTAAAACTCTGGTCTGAATGCTACCGATATGTGTTTCACGTTAAGCGTCGAATTGTTGCGAAAAAATGCTTTAATACGCTCCTCAACGCTGTATTACTATTTTGCAATCCGTAATAATCTGATCCCATCCATCCCATCTACCTTGGCTCACTACACGATTGCTGATTTGTAATAAGGAGTAACACAAGCCTCTAACAGCAGTTTTACAAACCTCTCTAGTAGGAGTAGCAAACGGAAAAGGTGTACACGGGTTGATTATCATGTCAGTCCTTGTTGTGCAATCTTTTTTCGTTTCGCTTCCCTCGTCTGTAACGTTCTCCCTTGACCAACGCACTTTTCCTTCTCGGAACTTAGGTGAAGCGAGCGTAAAACAAAAAAAAAACGCTAAAAAGTGAACTTATACTTAGCCAAGATCCGTTTACCTTCCCAACTAACTTGAGCTCATGCCATTGTATTGATATCCCCTCCTAAGATTGGCATAGGTTGAGAAGCGGGGGGGGGTAAACGCTAAAAAGTGAACTTACACTTAGCCAAGATCCGTTTACCTTCCTAACTAACTTGAGCTCACGCCATTGTATTGACATCCCCTCCTAAGATTGGCATACGTTGAGAAGCGGGGGGGAGGAGGAGACAGACGGATTGCTTTCCTGCTAATGACCATTCGCAATCGGAACGGTAAACTTGCGTGGACGTGTACGCAGTAGTGGTCTCATCTTATTGATTTAATTACTGGTTTCGTCATACTTTCTTTCAAATCAATCATTTACAGACAGCTCAACGTGTCGGTCCACATTTTCCACTCCACACTGTCTGCAGTAGGGAAGCAAAGGATGCTTCGCTGTAATTACCTTTTGATACCCTTCCAGGCCACCCAACAGGCTACACGTCATGTCATGTGCATTCCCCTTTCTGCACAAGCTCGCTAAATCTTGCACTCCACTGTACTGCGTTTCATGCACACATGACCAACACCATTATTAAGTTTCGGGGTTTCCGGTTCAGTTTAGAGAGTTGTCGGTATTTGTGGTTGTTGCCTGTCTGAGAATTAGCATAGGCTGTACTAAAAAATGAATTTGTGCAAACAGCAGGTGATTAACGGACACACGTCTTTTTGTAATTGCAGAGAGCAACCTTGGCTGAGAAAGAGGTGACATCATTGAAGGAGCAACTGGCTAATCACGGTGGTAGCTCCGCATCTAGTTCTGGAGCTGTCAGCCATGGCTCCACCACCGCCAGATCGTGATGATCCTGTCATCTCAACTTCCCATAACGAGAACCAGGATTTTGAACTAGCTGCCAAAGACAAAGAGGTAAGAAAAAAATCCGTGAGATTAATTATGACCACGTTTTCATAATTTCTCCTTCTTTCATCATAGCGTTTTAAGTATCATAAACGGGAAATCATCATTTAAGCAAGCGCGCGCAGAAGAAGATTTTGTGGTAAACATCAAATTTTGAGCATTCCCGCCGCATCGCTGGCTCCTGTTAGCATAATTAGCAGGTAGTTATAATTAAAAATTTAACTGGTGTGAGTTAAAAAGGAGTCACAGGATGCGTACGGGACGAACCATCATGTATTTTCTCGACAAAGCATGCGTGTAAACTTAAGGGTTCGCAGAGCAGAATCTCGGTTGGAATTTTGAATTTAAATCAACTCTTAATTTACTCCTGTTGGTACACGGCTATTCATTAATGTAATTAAGTGGACACAGGGTTTTGCTAATGGACTTAAAAATTATCAAAATGCTTAGGCAATGAAATCCTAGGGGTGGAGGTGTTTACAATAATGGGTCTTGGTTAACTCTCGATAAGATCTGACGGTTAGCGTAATTAAGTCGAAAGTAACGTATGAATGTGGATCAGGTAGGTTTTCACGGGGTCGTAGTTAAAAATTGTTTTATGAGCTCGTTTTGATATGCACACGAACCTAGCACTCCCTTAAACGATACCGTTGGTCGCCATCATAAATGAGGATGTGATTACTCGCAACACTAACTCCTCAAGGAGGAAGTGGAGGAACAAACATAATGACTAGGCTATTGCCAACAACCTGTCGTCGTCTCGGTCTTAATACTGACTGAGAGTGATAAAAAAAACTGCGTGATTTCTCGATCGAGAATGTACTACAATAATAGAGTAACCGTGTGTGTGCAGTCTTTTAACGTTTCGAAATCCCATCATTGTTACAAGTCGGAGGGGGGAGGGGGACAATGAAAATTGAAAAATTAATTCGCCCATAATTTTGGCATGCACTGCCACTACAAACTACCTACCTGCTCTTATCTTAAACGCTCGGCAGAAAAAAATCCACCCTTCCTCTAACTCTACTAGACTAATTTATGAGCAGTGTCTAAGATTTTTGCGAGGGTGGTGTGCTGTACAGTGTTACCTGAAAATTACAAGCAGGAAAGAGTACATAGAAATTAGAGCGACGCTGCCAAACGGACGAGCGGACGTACGGTGGAAGAACATGGATTGAAGCGGTTAGTGGTAAGACAGACTTGGTGACGCTAATAGCCCGCTCATGTTAGTACATGGGAGAGATATGTGTAGCATTTTGTTGATTTTGGATTCAGTTCACGATGTAAGACAACAGAGAGCTGTTGGCATCCTATCCGAATCTGATAGGAATGAACTGATGCACCTTCGCGAAATTTCAATTAATCACACACTCTGTAGTAAAGTGGATGAAAATCCCATACGTCCTGACCACGTATTAGAATCAGATGTGTGGTAATTTTTTAAATTATTTACGCTTGAAAAAGTGATTTTCTTCTCTCTTACACACTCACTAGTGGGTTTTGAATTTTAATTTTTAATAATCGCACAATCCGATCTCCCCTGTCGAGGAACGGAATGCATCCAAGCGCTGATTTTCTCTCGAAACTTTTTTTCTCCTCAGCGGTAGATAGCTTAGGCTCGGAGGGAGTTCATGAAGCGAAACATCCGTGAATTTGTACCGAATTCTGTATCGTACAGGAAGACCAGATCTGATAAACTGGCCGAATGGCGAGCGCACATTGAAATCCTTTGAATATCAAACCGTTTAACAACTATAACATTCAAAGAGCGGAGGATGTGAGGTGCAATAGACCGTTTGATTCCTTCATATAGTAAAGCTGCTTCTAAAAGTTGCTCATAAACCGCCGAGGATAAGACGGATGAGAAGAATTACCACGTACTCCCAGCCTCCACCTCCAATGCCATTTGCAAGTGCTAGAAGCAGGAGTGGTAGCTGGCAGTAATGAATTTAACCGCTGATGGCGAGGAATTCATGTGCAAAGTTGTTTTTAAACGCTCCTTTTATCCCTCCTTTTGACTTTTGGAACAACATTTATTCACCATATGATTTGAAGACAAGTTGAGTTTGAAATATTTTCAAATATCTTTTGCACAACTCACAAGATCATTGTTCGTTCTGGTAGTTAATCAGATAACAGGCCATGTGTACAGTGCTCGTGGCACGGGGTGCAATTCCGTCTCTGTATACACAGTCCTTGATCAAAGACAAGGCAGTTTCACCCCATGCCCACTCCACTACCAACGGATTAGTACAGTGGTGAAATCACTCCAAACCTTCAGTCGTATTTACCCTATTAGCATTACGCAGGATTGGCTTCAATGCTCCCGTAACGAAACTAAGAGCAGCTCCTTCCGCCCAGGTGTAATAAATGAGGGCTTCAAAAACTTCCTCGGCGTAAACCCCCCTAATTTCAACTATCTTCGTTGTAGTTTGTTCAGTTTCGGGACTTCCTTTGCGAAACTTTTGCGAAGAAAAAAATTTGAAAAAAATCCTACTCCGCAAACAAAAATACAGATAAGTCCGACAATCGCGTCATGCGTTATCAAGTGTAGAGACTAATCACCTCTTTTTGCCAATACACAGCGTTATACATACTTTAGACAAGCGCATATCTCCACCGTTTGAACCGTAGACAAGCGCATATCTCTACCGTTTGAGCCACTGTGGGTAACAATGCAATCATATCTTTGTTTGCATGAGAAGAACAACCTGTAACTATATCGCCAGCCCGCTGTCAGTTATTATTAAACAGAGAAATTAACTGCACCTTGTTGTTGAATCTGTTAAATAATCCTTGACTATCGACAGACAGTCATCACAAAAAAGATGCTGCTGCAGGACTACAGGCATGAGGCCACCTAAAGACGATCTTGTTTATACGAATACACAAACACCTGAATCGGTCTCTAATCACAGCCCCGCTCACCTGCAAAAGCCCATAGCCTCCACATCCATATTGCTCAAGGTAGATTAGTAATTGTGATTAAGGGACACGAGCTACTGCCTTTAATGAAATCTTTTACCTGAACAAACAGATAAGGGGTTTAGTACTAAACGTCTGGTAGATTTGTCATAAATTGCAATCAACAAGCTTACGGCTAACTGTTCTGGCTCACTGTTTCGAGAAGCAGTGTGTAGTCAGAGGACCAGTTGCTCAAACACAAGTCAATTAGTTGCATCACCCCACCCTGTCGGAATTACGGACTGAGGACTTACTAGGTGCATGGGAGCAATTACGAATTTGTAGAGCAAAGGCGACCGGTGCGGTGTCAGTGTCGCCTGTAACGGCTGTAAATATAGGGTTAAAAGCTGTGCAGTTCGTGTGAGACGAACAAGCGTGTAGGAAAGTTCAGCCAAGGTGAGGGAATTAGGAGAGGAAGTATTAAATTGAAACCCGTTTAACACCCGGATATCAAGGGAGGAAACGCGTTTGAAATCTTTTACAGGGGCAAAGTCACAAGAAGGAAACAGGACTACTTAAAATATATATAGTAAATAGGAGAGCACTTGTAACCCAAGGGAAAAAAGTCCGACTGCTCCAGTCTTGTAGGTTGTACTACATGTATGCAAGGCAACTGAGCCGAAATAGCAGAATAAGAATTATTGCTGGGAGAGTCTCACTCTCTGTGAGTAGTTTCAACTAGTTTTGATAATATTGATAAATGTAACAGATGGGATTGACGGAAATGACTGATGGAAGTCGGAAAGAGATTGGCTCACTTGAGTATCGATAAGGGTTGACGTTCCGTTCTCCACTTGAGTACAGAGAGTTGCAACGTTTGAAATGAGCTGAACGCTTTTGGCTTCTTGGG
Organism: Sminthurides bifidus; assembly: GCA_009872375.1. NCBI lineage: Eukaryota > Metazoa > Arthropoda > Collembola > Symphypleona > Sminthurididae > Sminthurides > Sminthurides bifidus. The sequence goes on along the minus strand of VRMD01003018.1, from coordinate 5,506 downwards.
AGTTGCGTGGGTCGTTGAAAAGAAATGCGGCCGCTCTTCCTATTGATGGAGTAGACATGTTTTTCCCGGCCATTGTGAAACCGAAACTTTATTTGATTTTGCTCTAAAGACGGATGGTATGCATGAGAGAGAGAGACTGGGAATATTGAGAGAAAAGGTGAAACGGAGGAAAGGCATGTTCATCTACAGGATGTAATAAGTTTAGCTGGGTTACGTGAGTTTACGGCTTGTGTCAGTTAACTGCTTAACGGGGTAAAGTTGCATGACTTGTCAAGGGGCTAATTGTAGTGTGTGGCGGATAGTGTGCGAGGTTAGTCTTCAACTTGTCCGTATGTGTGTTAACGCGGTGTCGGACACGCCAGCCATTTCATTTGATCATGTAGGTTGACTAGATTGGAATTGATGCGTAATAACAATTACACTCGCCACTAACGTCTAACCGCCGTCTGACTCTGTTATTTGAAGCTAGGATTGGATTTTAGAGCTGGCACAAGCTGGGAAAACAGGCCGGTGAGATGCCTGTAGAGAGAATGTAGACATGTTAGAGGGGCAGACGAGTCATGTTTGGTATGGTTATATTTTGATTATGAAGGCGGGGGTTCTCAGGTCAGAAATTTGCGCGCAAATTTTCCTCTACAGTATGCAAAATGACGAGCGTGATTTTGACCAAAGAGGCAATTACAACCCAGGGGAGCTGTGCAAAGTTGAATGGATGAGGAGGACTGCATAGGAATATGAAGTGTGAGGGCAGCTTCATCATCAGGATCGTCTTTGAAGCTGGTTTAGGCACTTGATTCCATGTTTTTGAGAGTAGGACCGATTGCGTGATTCCAGAGAGTACTTCCAAATCCAAGTAAGCAGTTTCAATTCACCACCGTCGTCATGTCAAGCTTTATATGGTGGAACAACTTGGGAAATGAAGTAAACTCTGACTCAGTCAGTCATGGGTTGATTGGCTCGCTGCGCTTGCTTGTACTCATTGAGTGTGGAAACGCCAGCTTGATTAACACTGTTGGGGAAAAAATCCTAAAGGGTGAAATACACGGAATGTAAACCAGGGTCAAAACCAGGGCGTTAATGGGTATCTGGTACAAGGAATTGAAGAGACGTCTGCCAACGCTAAACCTCTCGCTCGCTCACTCCTGGCCCTGGCTCACTTGCTGCTTTCCTTGATCGAACTTCTCGGGAGGATGGACGTTTGTAATTACGGAGAATATCTGTATCTGTTTCACAGTTTTTCAGCCGAAAGTCATCTATTCTTCCCTCTCTTCTCTTTCTCTCTCTCTCTCTCTGCCCGTGTTTGAGCAAGGGAGAAAAAATTATCAGTAGGCCATTAGAATTAATGCATAGATTAAAAATGATTAAAAATTATTATAAGCTCGTCCATGAACCATGCAGGGAATCCGATGATTTACTGGCGCACAGACATCGAATTACAAAAACTGGGAGAGTCCGCGCTCCTGCACAATCATCACAGCAACATGAGCGTATTAGTCGTAAGAGCATGCAGTCCGGTCTTTGGCGAATGAGGAGTTGATCATCTTCAGATTCTCAAAACTATTGCATCTGATTCTATAGATGTTGGCTATCTCAGCCCTCGAATCCTATAGGGGATGGTGGTAGCCGAATTATTCTATTGGAAATGGTTAATTTTATGGTACTAGAGGAAATTCCTCTCGTGCATCTCATTATGCCTTGTTGCGGTTTCCACCGTCCTCCGAGCGAAATAAGGAGATGGCTACAGCTTCTCAAACTCATAGTCAGGCTGCTCACTGTGAGAAGATGAGCTTGGCAGTTGTCGGGATTTTGGCTGATAAGGAAACGAGAACGTTGCACCAGGTTGTTCATCCATGTTTGTTGCATTGACTTGAGTTATGACTTATGGTGAGTCGACTTTGATTTAATATCATGAGAAAATTTATCGGACGGACGGATAGAAAAGAGAGTTAATAATTTCATGCTGGGATTGATCGTTCCAAGTGGAGTTTCTTATGCTTTTTTTCTCTTCACTGCATTATTCTCTCCTTCCACCACCACCACCACGCTGCCGCTCTTCCCATTCTTCTTTTCGTCTTCCATGGTCTTTGCTTGTTGTTAATCTCATCCTGTCCCCTCCTGGCTTTAGCATGTGATCCGAGCGACGCTTCATCATCATCTTCTCCTAGTCTTCCTCCCTCCCCGTAATCTTGCCCCCAGAACTGTTTGCTTGGCCCGTATGCTTTTTGGAAATTATCGCAGGCGGATGATAGATTCCATCACCGTGAAAAACTTTACATTTCTATAGTATCTTTCATATCAGGGCAAAAGCTATAATATATGTGAATGAACAAAATCCATGCAACTCCTTCTTGAGATGCAATCTGATCTGGCCTTAAGATTGGATAAATCTGCTCTGCATCTGCCTCCTATACTATAGTCTGCAATTTGGAGCAAGAAGCCGTATCGTATGCCATTGTGTACCACAGAATGGCGGTGGGATGAACCTGATTATTCAGTCTCCTCAAATCATGTAACTGGGCAAGAATAACTGGAGGAGAGAGAGAGAGAGAGAGAGCGAAAGAGTGAATGAGATACACAAATACATAAAACATGATCAATTGAACCGAGAGGATATTGGATTTTATTCAAGCCTGCAATGCAACACAGGCTCCAACTGACCCGTGTGCTCTGTGCGGTGACCTCATGGAAAATAAGTGAGGAGATTACAGTACCCCCTGCTGAAATAATTGGCCATTTCCATGCATCTGTTGTCCGCCTCCTTTTTCCTTGTACTTAAGATGGTTATGCTCATTTCGGCGCTCCTCAGCCTCCAGAACAACTTCAGCTGGATTCCAAGCGTCAACATATCAAGTCCATAAGTCGGACCGAATTCCGAATTTATAAAACGCATTCTCCTCCATTATACACCTTCGTCCTGTCCATCTCACAGGGCCGTAGCAAGCAGTTCCTGGTCCAGGCACCATGTGTAAAAACACTCGACATTAAAAATTAGGCAATCAGTTCCATGCACACTTGGACCTGACTTAATGCACCTGTACCACCTGCTCATAGGTATGCATTTGTAGTATTTTTCCACCTCCCTGCAACTTTCACTCCTCCAGTTTCCATAGTTAGTCCAGCTTGTGATCAAAGACTGACACAGCCCAGCTTTTGTAAACTGGTTGAAAAGTTCGTATGCAGAGAGGGCATAAACCTGCAAATCTTTGATTGAGTCCCTGGTCGGCAATCTTGAGACAATATGTTCTCGTTTCTCCTTATTAATGCATGCCTAACGACACAGATTAATAGATAGGCTGTTAATATATGGAAATTCAATTCATTCCTCCAGCACTGTTCGCTCCATGTGTGACGTGTAGAAAAATTTGAAAGCGAGGAAAGGCAGAAAAAGTTATCATTTATTCCAAAAATAAAGTTGACTCCATAACTTATGCCATTGGTACGCAACTCAGTATGCAATGTTGTAGGCAGTTAGCAAAGGCCGGCGAAAAGGTCACTTTAAATGATATCATGTAAGGAGATAGGATTTACTAGATTAAACGTGATCACCAGATGCTGATCTTGATCAAGACCCCGGGGGAAAGACACCAATATTGAAAACAATACTCAAGACCAAGACTGGTTTGGAAAGGCAGGGAATCATGTGTCTTTCAAAGATTCCTTATACTCTTTGCTGCCGTCAGGAGTAGAGACGCAGCCAGGTTGTGAAAATGATACTGCTCAGGCCCTTCAACGTTACTCAATTCTCAAGTGATGGCCGTCGTTGGTGTCGCTATCCCAATCAAAATTAAACAGTGTGGCCGATGCCGTTTGTTCACCAGTGCTTGGGTACTGGCCTTTTGAGCGCTTTACTGCTGTAATTAAGCAATTGCAGTTTGATGCAGGGCAGTGTTTCTGATTGTGTAAGCGGGGTTGGAGGAAATGTAAGTAATCAAGTAACGAGATGTGATTGTAATTATATTTGAATGAATTAGTAATAGATTGAAATGATAAATGTGACGAGAGCGAGAAGGATTTTTCTTTTCCTCCCAAGTAAATAAGTGGAGAGGCTGCATTTGTTTGTAACTACAATGGCAGATTTACACCATGCTCCAATCTGCACTGCATCGATGGCGAGATGAGGTGCAGTCAAGCCGAGCATGTTACAAGAAAGAGCAAATAGGGAGGCAGGAGACAGGCATGATGAGAAGAAGACAGAAGAAAGATTTGATGATTGCGAATTTGTCCGACACATGTAACATGCACAAGGCATGTCTTCCTGCTCAAGGAGGGAGGAGACCGTGTTGTACGAGAGTGGACGTATATAAAAAGTAATAAGCGATAATAATAATAAAAAGCTCATGGCGATTATTTATTTGAATTGAATTCGATAGCCAACTAAATAACTGGTATGTGCACAATAGGCAGAGCACACACAGCTTTTGCAGCTCATCATCATCATCTCCTCGCTCGCATCTGCATCTCAAAAGCAACTTTATACAATCATGAACATGGTATGCAAGGACTCCTGCTACTACTACGATAGTACGTTCAGATGATTTTGGCTTGATTTTGCTCACTGATGCCCATGATCTTAAAGCTGTTAATGCAGACAGGGACGACGGGAGTATGTGAATGTGTACAAAGGCATGACTGAAGACTCCTGTATCGTAATCAAGTTTATTAGTCCTCGGTCTTCTACTAGTTTTCGACTACTTGGAGTTACTACATTCCAAGTTGGAACTCATCCTATAAATCTTGTTAGTTTCATCTCTCACGTCCTTCACAGCTCCATCCACACTGTGTGATTTGTAGATGTTGTTGAATTAATAATAATTCCTTATTGAGCACATCTGACGTCCTAGATCACTATTAATTGTGATTCCACTCAACGGTCCACTTCCAGTCGAGTCGATTTAAGCATATGTCTTTGTCGTAATTCCCTTCACGAGTTGTTGCGTGACTGATCCAACTTGATCATCGCGTCGCGGATGTTACATCTCTCAACTCCAATATCATCGCTACACTATTCCCCTCCAATCGAGCTTCACCATCTCCTCCTTTCTAAGAATTTGGAGGTCCTGTTTCAAATCCGATATTCAAACTGATGAGCGGAATGCTTAAAATTTGAACGGAAACTGTCCAGCTAAAAGCACTGTTCTCCAAAGATCACTGTCCTCCCCGCATCCCATCCGCAATCTGCATCAGTAATCTCAGGTCACCATCACCCATGCATCATCCTGCTCATCGTCCATATGCCTAATCCAATGGTTTTCTGCGTATTGACAGCTGAGAACTGACTCTCTATAGCAGTTTCAGTTTTCTAGTCAACTCCATGGACATTACTACCATTACAAAAGTATATAGTGAAAAGACAAATGTTATCCCAACTTAATTGCTAATAGTATAGTTGCTCAGCTCCATTAATAGAGTCTACTTGACTGAATTACACCTTCAGCTCCCGGTCATTAATTGAAACTTGTTTTTTGTTTGCCTTGCAGATTGCAACCTTGGTTGAGAACGTGCAGCG